>JASUUL010000009.1:0-86786 GCA_030449875.1 Aegle marmelos
CCTCGACGTCGTCGGCGACGTCCGGTTCGTGGTCGGGCGTGCTCTGGTGCACGGACATGGTGACGGGCTCCTCGCCTGCGTTCGCCGGGTCGGGTGGAGATCCGTACCTCGCGGCGACACGCGTGACACAGGGCACGATTCGGCCCGCGCCGAGCGGCCCGTCGGTGTCGGCGGGCGGATGTGGTCATCAGAGCGTGTTGGGCTGATCGCGTGAAGTGATCACGCTTCGCGCACCGCTCGCCCGTTCGGCGGTCACGGGTTGGTCTCAGTCGAGCAGCACGCCGGCCGTCGCGCCGGCGACGAGGACGGCGACCGCGGCGAGGGCCCCGACGACGTCGGTCGCTGCGACGCGGCGCGGCTCCGCGGCGGGCAGCCCCGCGGCGCCACCGCGCGCGACGAGCGCGTCGGCGGTCTCGGCGGCCCGGCGCAGCGCCGTGGCGCAGACCAGCGTGGCGACGGCGACGACGGCTCCCTCCGCCGCCCGGCGACGCTCGCGCAGGCCGCGCCGGACGGGTGCGCGGGCCCGGCGGCGCTGGCCGAGGACCAGCCGCACGGTGCGGCCTGCTCGGCGAGCGTCGGGGCCAGGCGCAGCCCGAGGGCCACGGTCACCGCCCACTCGTCGACCGGCAGGCACAGGCGTCGACCAGCAGTGGCGGCGGCGACGACCGGCGTCGTGGCGACGAACAGGACCGAGCCCGCGAGGGTGAGCAGGGCGCAGACGACGAGCAGGAGCGCGCGCTCGAGCGACGCGAGGTTCACCGGTACGCCCGCGACCGTGGCGTCAGGCTCGCCGCCGAGCGCCGACACCACGCCCCACAGGCCGACGAGGCCGAGCAGCGGCACCGGCGGCCGCGGCCACGCCCCGGGCGGCACGCGCCCCGCCCACGCGGCGCCCGCGAGGACGAGCAGGGCCGCGAGCACCGTCGACCACGCCGGGACGACGGCGAGCGCGACCACCCCGGCGACGAGCACGCCGAGCTTCGTCCCGCGCGCGCAGCCGGGTCATCGCCGACGACCGGGCAGGGTCGCCCGACCCGCCGCGCCGGGCGTCGCGGCGGGCGGCCGCGGCGATCGGGGGCGGGGGTGTCGACGGGGGCGGTGGGGCGGAGGTCGGGGTCGGGGTCGGCGAGGGGCGCCGGGGGTGCGGCGGAGCCGGGGACGAGGGGACCGACGGTCCCGTCGGCCACGGTGACCACGCCGTCGGCGAGCCCGGCCAGGGTGCCACGTCGTGTGTCGTGATCTCCCGCGTGGTCCCGGCGGCGCGGCTCGCGGCGAGCGTCGCGGTCACGGCGGCGACGGCGTCGTGGTCGAGCCCGGCCAGCGGCTCGTCGAGCACGAGCACGCGCGCGTCGGTGGCGAGCAGCCCGGCGAGCAGCGCCCGGCGCGCCTCGCCGCCCGAGAGCGCGTCCACCTCCCGGTCGCGGAAGCGTTCGGGGTCGAGGCCGACGGCGCTCAGGGCCACCGCGTCGGCCGCCGCGTCGTCGACGCCCGCGGCGTCGCGGACGTCGTCGCCGACGGTCCGGCGCAGCAGCGCCAGGCGCGCGTGCTGGACGGCGAGCAGCGCGGCGCCGCGGCCGTTGGTCAGCGGCGCGCCGTCGAGCAGGGCCTCGCCGCGGGTCGGTGCGGCGAGCCCCGCCAGCACCCAGGCCAGCGTGGTCTTGCCCGCGCCGTTCGGGCCGGTGACGAGCAGCGTGTGCCCGGAGGGGACCACGAGGTCGACGCCGGAGAGCACGTCACGACGCCACGGCGTGCCGGCGTCGTGGGTGAGGTCGACGCCGCGCAGGCTGATCGCCGCGCCCGCCCGGCGGACCGCGGGCGCGGCGCCGTCGTCCGGGGGGACCGACGGTGGAGAGGCGAGCGGGTCGACGGGAGGGGGAGCGGCCGGGGGAGTGGGCAGCGCGAGGCGCTCGCGGGCGGCGTCGATCTCGGCGGGCCGGTGGGTGACGTGCACGACGGCGGTGCCGGGGTCGGCGAGCTCGCCGAGCAGGGCGACGACCGCGGCGCGCCCCGGCTCGTCGAGCATCGCGGTCGTCTCGTCGCTGACCACGACGGCCGGTCGGCGGGCCAGGGCGGCGGCGAGCGCGAGGCGCTGCAGCTCGCCCCCGGACAGCGTGTCGGTCTCACGCTCGGCGTCGGGGTCGAGGCCCACGCGGGCCCAGGCCGGCGACGTCGACGGCCCGTCGGCGCCCCAGCGGACGTCGTCGCCGACGCGGCCGCCCAGCACCGGGCTCGCGGGGCGCTGGAACCCCATGGCGGTGCCGCCGGGCGTGCCGAGTCCGGCCCCGCCCGGGCGGTCGACCGCGCCCTCGTCGGGCGCGAGGCCCGCGACGACGCGGGCGAGCGTCGACTTGCCCGCGCCGTTGGGGCCGGTGACGGTGAGCAGGTCCCGGCGTCGAGGTCGAGGTCGACCCCGCCGAGGACGCGCCGCCCGCCGCGGTGCACCCCGACGCCGCGCAGGCGCAGCGGCAGCGGCGCGACGGCGGACCGGTCGCCGAGCAGGGCCCCGAGGTCGCGCGGCACCGACGGCAGGGCGTCGCACACCTGCTCCAGCGGGCGCCGGAACAGCGACGCGGTCAGCGCCGCGCCCGCGAACCCGCTGATCAGCCCGATCGCGGGGATCACGACGTACCAGCGCTCGACGGTCAGCACGGCCAGGGTGACCATCGGACGGGTCAGGGCCTCGTCGGCGCCCGCCGCGGCGAGCAGGCGCGCCGACCCGCGCGCGCCGTCGAGGACCTGGGAGAGGACCAGCTCCCGGGTCCGCGAGAGGACGGCGAGGGCCCCGGTGCCGAGCGCGACCGCCGGGGCCGTGGGCACCAGCGTGGCGACGAGGGCGATGCGCGTCGTCGACCAGTCGCGGCGCAGCCCCACCCCGACGACGAAGCCGACGGCGGTGGCCGCGAACGCCTTGCCCGCGAGCCCGGGTCCCGCGCCGAGGAAGACCAGCACGGTCGCGGTGACGACCGCCCCGACCCCGACCCGCAGGCGGTGACGGGCGCCGAGGACGGCGATCGCGAACGCGCCGAGCAGGAAGCCCGCGAACCCGAGCGGCACGATGCGGTCGACGACGGCCACCGCCACCACCAGCGTCGCGAGCGCCGCCGCCTCGGCGACCTCGACCGCCCGCGCCGTCGCGGCCGGGCCGACCGTGCCGCGGGCCGTCCGGTCAGCGTCACCGGTGCCCGCCGCAGGTGATCGTTCTCGGATGGGTGACACTCCGCGGCATGAATGTGGGGCGCCTGGTGGGGGGAATCGTCGTGATCGTGGTGCTGTACGCCGTGATCACGCAGCCGCTGTCGATGGCGCAGATGACGCGCGGTGGTGTGGGCCAGCTCGGGGTCGCGGGCGACCGCGTCGCGACGTTCATGATGGCGCTCGTCGGTGGGTCGACGGTCGACGCCGACGGCGTGGTCCCGACCGGCGGGGTCGCGGCGGGCGACGGCAGCAGCGCGCCGTGACACTCCCTCACGCCGCGACGGTAACCGCCGCGGGAGGATGCTCGCCGTGAACGCTCCCCGGCTCGTCGAGCTGCCCGACGGGGCCCGCGTCCTCGCGCGGGGCCTGCGGCGGGGCGGGCGGCCCGACCCGGCGCCGCACTTCGGGGTCTACCTGGGGCAGAGCTACCGCCCGCCGTGGGAGCACGAGCACGTCGACTGGCCCGACTTCCGCACGCCCCGCGACCGGGCACACGCGGTCGCGGTGCTTCGCCGGGCCCACGCCCGCGCGCGGGGCGGCGAGCGCGTCGAGGTCGCGTGCGGCGGCGGCCGTGGCCGCACCGGCACCGCGCTCGCGTGCCTCGCCGTCATCGCCGGCCTCGACCCGCGCGACGCCGTGCCCTGGGTCCGCTCGGCCTACGACCGCCGCGCCGTCGAGACCCCGTGGCAGAAGCGCTGGGTGCTGCGATTCCCCCGCTGAGCGGCGTCGCCCACGACCGCCGCGGGCGCCTACACGAGCCCGGCGAGCTTGTAGAGCACGAGTGAGCCCGCGACCGCGACGTTGAGCGAGGCGCCGGTCCCGATCATGGGCAGCTCCACGGCCTCGTCGAGCAGGTCGAGCGCCTCGGGCGGGAGCCCGTCGCGTTCGTGACCGAGGAGGGCGATGGTGCGGCCGCGGGCCGGCGCGAGGTCGGCCAGCCGGACGGCCTCGTCGGCGAGCTCGACCCCGACGACGCGGCTGCCCTTCGCCCGCTCGGCGGCGAGCCAGTGCAGGGGGTCGGCGATCCGGTGCACGCAGGCGGGCCGGCGGAGCGTGTCACCGGTCGCGAGGGCCCGGTCGACCCACGGCCACGGCGGGGCGGCCAGGCACGCGCCGACGGCGTCACAGGTGCGCAGCAGGGTCCCGAGGTTCGCGCCGTGCATCGGCCACAGCGGCGCGGCGACCAGGTGCGCCCAGCAGCGATGACGGCGACGGCGACGGCCGGCGCGCAGCTCGCGCCGGGTGCGGGGACGGATGGCGGGACGGTCGGCGCCGGTCACCGGATGCGGGGCGACTCCGGGCTGTGGATCATGTGGGGCGTGCTTCGCGGCGCACGCGGGCCATCGCCGAGGATCGGTGCGGCTCGACGGTACCGCGGCGGGACGCCGACCGGGCGTCGGTGATCGCCGGGATCGCTCCTCGCCGTCGCCTCGGCGACCGGGCACGAGCGGCTGCGGCGATCACGGGAGCCCCGGACCGCCACGGGCGACCTTTGGGTATGTCCGAAAGGTCGCCCACGAGCGATCCGCCGGCCGCGGGCGACCTCGCGGGGCGCCTACCGTGGCGGGCGTGACCGATCCCGTCCCCGCGCTGGCCGACGAGCGCTTCGTCTCCCTCACGACCTACCGGCGCACCGGCGAGGGCGTGGCCACGCCCGTCTGGATCGCGCGCGAGGGTGACGCGCTCGTGGTCACGACCGGCGCGACCGCCGGCAAGGTCAAGCGGCTGCGCCGCGACCCGCGCGCGACCCTGCGCCCGTGCGACCGACGTGGCCGCGTCGCCGAGGGCGCGGTGGCGCACGAGGTGCGCGCCGAGGTCGTCACCGACCCCGCCCGTCAGGACACCGCCCTGCGGATCCTCGCGACGAAGTACGGCGTCGAGTGGCGGGTGCTGACCACGGTCGAACGGCTCGTCGGCCTGGTCCGCGGCGGGACGCGCGACCGCGTGATCCTGCGCCTGGGCGCTCTGCTCACATGCGCCGGAGGCGCCTAACGGTCGGCGTCGGCGAGGGTCTTGGCGGTCGCGACGTCGCCGACGGTGACGGCGGCGACCGCGGCGGCGGCGACGAGGGCGCCACGTCCCCGTCGCGGCGCCCGGCGCGCGCGAACCACCAGGCCGAGGGCGGGTTGGCCGCCGCCCGGGCGATCAGCCAGGGCCAGCGCGGGCGCCCGGTGAGCAGGCCGACGCCGATCGCGACGTCGGCGACGCCGATCGCGGTGAGCCCCGTGTCGGGGCGGACCCCGAGGAGGCGGCCGGTGGCGCCGGGGGCCAGGAGGATCACGGCGCCGAGCGTGGCGCTGATGGCGCCGACGGCGGACGCGGTGCGCTCGGCGCGGACGAGGGCGGGGGAGTCGGTGGACGACGAGGGCACGTCCGACCCGCACCTCCAGGTCGCGGCCCGGCCGTGGTGGCGTCGGTGACGACGGCGCGCACGGGCGCCGCGCGCACTGCGACGATGGGGGCGTGTCGCGACGCCAGCTCGACCGCGCGGGCGCCCTGCCGCTGTGGGCGCAGCTGCAGGACGACGTCCTGCGTCGCGTGCGCGCGGGCGAGTTCGACGTCGTCTTCCCCGGCGAGCTCGCCCTCGTCGACGAGTACGGCGTCAGCCGACACACGGTGCGCCAGGCCCTCGCGCAGCTGCGCGCCGACGGCGTCGTCACCGCCGAGCGGGGTCGCCCGCCGCGGGTGACCGCCGGGCGTCCCGAGCGCAACCCCATCGAGCAGCCCGTCGGCGCCGTCTACAGCCTCTTCGCCACCGTCGCCGAGGCCGGGCTCGTCCCCACCAGCGTCGTGCGCGCCCAGTGCCGGATCGCCGACGGCACGGTCGCGACGCGGCTCGGCTCGAGGAGTCGACGCCGCTGCTCCACGTCGAGCGGCTCCGGCTCGCCGGCGATGAGCCCCTCGCGCTCGACCGCGTCTGGCTGCCCTACGCCGAGGCGGCGCCGCTGCTCGAGGTCGACCTCACCGGCACCGCCCTCTACGCCGAGCTGGCCGCGCGCACGGGGCTGCGCATCGACGGGGGTCGCGAGCGCATCCGGGCCCTGACGGCCACCGAGGCCCAGGCCGCGCTGCTCGCCGTCGAGCCGGGGGCGGCGCTGTTCGCCATCGAGCGGACCGGCTGCGCGGGGACGCGCCCGGTGGAGTGGCGCCACACGCTGGTGCGCGCCGACCGCTTCACGCTCTCGGCCGGGTTCGGCGCCGACGCCGACCACCGGCTCCGCGCCGACGACCTCGGTTGAGCCGGGCCCGGCGCTCAGCGCCGCCCGAGCGGGTCGGGCGGGCCCTCCGCGGCGTCGTCGAGGGCGACGGTCTGGGTCGACCGCGACTCGACCAGGCGCGCGACCAGGGCGCCGAGCAGCGCCGCGAGCGCGACGGGGACCAGCGGTCCCGGGCCGGCCCGCGTCAGCTCCAGGACCAGCACGATCGCCGACAGCGGCGCCTGCCACGCCGCGGCGAGGAAGGCCGCGCCGCCGACCAGCGCGTAGGCACCGGCCGGGCCGCCGGGCCACAGCACGCCCCAGGCGCCGCCGAGCACCGCGCCCAGCAGCGCGCCGGTCGCGAGGATCGGCGTGAACAGCCCGCCGTTCGCGCCGCTGCGCAGCGAGGCCAGGGTCAGCAGCGGTTTCAGCACCGCCAGCAGGGCCAGCAGCCCGAGCGGTGCCGCCCCGTCGAGGACGAGCTGGACGGGGCCCTTGCCGTTGCCGAGGAGCTCGGGGAGCCCGACCGCGAGCGCGCCGAGGACGGTGAAGACGGCGACGGTCGCGAGCGGCAGGCGCCACGAGGTGGGACGCCGGCGTCGCGACCACCCGACGAGGCGCACGAACGCCACCGCCGCGAACGCCGCGAGCGGGGCGGCCACGACGGCGAACACGATCACCCGCGCGTCGGGGGCCCCGGCGGCGAGGCGGTACACCGGCTGGTCGCCGATCAGCAGCCAGGCCGTCACCGCGCCGAGGACCGAGGTCACCCCGGCCGGGACGACCAGCGGGAGGGCGAGCGAGCCCAGGAGGACCTCGAGGGTGACCAGTGCACCGCCCAGCGGCACGTCGTAGACCGCGGCGAGCCCCGCCCCCGCCCCGCACGCGACGACGAGGCGGCGCTGCTCGCCGTCGAGCCGGACGAGCTCGGCCAGCCGGGAGCCGATCGCCGCGGCCACCTCGCGGGGAGCGCCCTCACGGCCCAGCGAGGCGCCCATCGCGACGATCACGGTCTGGAGCAGGCCGTCGAGCACCGTGCGCCCAGGGCCGGCCGCGCCGTCGGCGACCACACCGCCGCGGACACCCGGGCGCGTCGCCGAGGCGCTGCCCGAGCGGCCCGCGCAGCGCCCACCAGCCCAGCCCCGCCACGACCCCCGCGAGCACGGGCACGAGCAGGCGGCGCCACCACGGCGCCTGCTCGACGCCCTGCAGGAACGGCTCGGCGGCGTAGGAGAACGCGACGTCCTGCACGAGGTGCAGGAGCAGCGTCAACGCTCCGCCGACCAGGCCGGCCGCCACCCCGGTGAGCAGCAGGACGGCCCAGAAGCCGGGCGCGAGGGTGACCTGTCCCCGCTGGTCGGCCGTGACGTTGGGCTGCAGCACCGCGGCGCCGTCAGAGCACCACGACGGCCCCGGACAGGACCGCGAGCACGCCGACCGACCAGCCCAGCAGGGGACCGCCCGCGACGCCGCGAGCGGGGACGGCAGCGGTGCGACGCGCAGGGCGCGGGTCCGGCGCCGGCCGTAGAGCGCGGTGGCCGCGGCGATGGCGAGCGCGAGGCTCGCGGGGAGCAGGGCGAGCGTCGGTCCGGCGTGCTGGAACGCGTGGACCGCGAGCAGCGCGGCGTTGCCGGCCACGGCGAGCGAGGTCCGGCTCCATGCGAGTCCCGTCCGCTCGGCCTGCAACCCGGCGTCGGACGGCGACCGCGTCACGACACGCCCTTGGCCACCACGAGCGCGAGGGCCAGCAGCGCCAGCACGGTCAGGCCGGCGGCGAGGACCCACGGCACGCGCTGGCGGGGCAGCGGGCGGTCGCAGCGGATGGCGTGCTCGACGGCTCGCCAGCGCAGGATCCCGGCCGTCGCGGCGATCACCGCCAGGACGGTCAGCAGCGCGCCGGTCACCGCGCGGGCGCCCGGGATGCTGAAGCTCGGGACGAGCTGGACGACGGCGACCCCCGCCGCCAGCAGCGACAGGGCGGTGCGCAGCCAGGCGAGGAACGTCCGCTCGTTCGCGAGGGTGAAGCGGTAGTCGGGCTCGTGCTCGGCCTCGTCGCCCGGTCCGGACGTCTCGGGCGGCGCGGCGTTCGTCATGGTCACGACCGACCTCCTCGATCTGTCCGGACATTTTATCGCAGAGGCGCCGCTCCGCCGCTCACGTGACGCGCAGCGTCACCCCGGCGTCACGAGCCCACGTCGTCACCCCGGCGCGGCCCGGAGCGTCGGGGGCGGCTCGCGGTCGGTGACCAGGACGTCGAGGAGGTCGAGGTCGCCGAGCACCATGGCCTTGCGGCGGTCGAACTTCGTGTGGTCGGCGGCGAGCACGACCCGGTCGGCGACCCCCATCAGCGCCCGGCGCACCTCGACCTCGGCGGGGTCGAAGTAGGTCACGCCGCGCTCGGCCGAGAGCCCGCCGCAGCCCAGGACGAGGACGTCGAGGTGCACCGCGGGCGGCTCGGCGAAGGTGCGGACCAGGCTGAGCTCCGGGGTCAGCGTGCCGCCCGGCACCACTACCCGGCCCGGGAAGTCGCCGAGCTCGACCGCGACGTGCAGCGACGCGGTGACGACCGTGAGGTCGGCCGCGTCGTCGGGCTCGGCCCGCGCGAGCCGGACGGCGACGGCCCGGCAGGTCGAGCCGCTGTCGAGGCCCACCGTGGTGTCCGGCTCGAGCACCTCGACGACGGCGTCGGCGATGCGGGCCTTCGCGGCGGCCATCGTCGTCGCGCGTGCTCCGAAGGCCGGCGGCCGGCGGGGGACGGCGCCGCCGTGCACGCGGTGCAGCTGCCCCGCGCGGTCGAGGGCGACGAGGTCGCGGCGGACGGTCATGCCCGAGACGCCGAGCTCGCCCGCGAGGACGCCGACGTCGACCTGCCCGCGGCGCTGCAGCGCGGCCAGGATCGCCCGGTGGCGGTCGGGCGCCGCGCTCACGCGCTCACGCGCCGTCGGGTCGCAGCAGCACCTTGGCCGCCTCGCCGCCCAGCAGCTCGACGGCGTGGGGCAGCTCCTCCAGCCCCAGGCGGTGGGTGACGAGCCACGACAGGTCGAGGCGCCCGGACGCGACCAGCGGCACCATCCGCTCCCAGGTGTCCCAGAGGCGGCGGCCGAAGACGCCGCGCAGCGTCACACCCTTCTTGTTCACGTGCGCCGCGATGTCGATCTCCTGCGGGCGCGCCGGGTGCCCGATCGTCACCACCGTGCCCTCGCGGCGCACCGCCTCGAACAGCGTCGGCAGCACGCCGGGCGCCGCGCTCACCTCGAACGCGACGTCGACCCCGTCCCGCGCGCCGGTCACGGTCCGCGCGAGGTCGACGACGTCGGCGTCGGGGCCGACCGCGGTGGCGCCGAGGGCGGCCGCGAGCCCGCGCCGGTAGGGGTTGGGCTCGACCGCGATCACCGTCGTGGCGCCGAGCAGCAGCGACAGCTGGACGACGACGAGGCCGACGGGCCCGCACCCCGACACCAGCACCGTGCCGCCGGCCGCCGCCATGTCGCCGCGGTGGATCGCGTGCCAGGCCACCCCGGCCGGCTCGAGCAGCGCGCCCACCTCGGAGTCGACGCCGTGGGGCAGCGGGTAGCAGAGGCGCTCGGGCACCGCGACGTACTCGGCGAACACCCCGTCGAGGTGCATCCCGAGGATGCCCATGGCGGCGCAGTCGTGCCCGTCGCCGGTGCGGCACGGGAAGCAGGCGCCGCAGGGGCGGTGGCTCTCGAGGGCCACGCGGTCGCCCACGCGCACGGACGGTCGACGTCGGGCCCCACGGCGACCACGGGCCCGACGCCTCGTGGCCGAGCACCACCGGGAAGCGCAGCCCGAAGGCCTCCGCCGACGGGCTCCACTCGAGCATCTCGCGGTCGGTGCCGCAGACCGACGCGGCGTCGACGCGCAGCAGGACCCCGTCCCGGCCGGGCCGCGGGTCGTCGACCGTGCGTGCCGCGGCGCCCGGGCCGGGCCCGTCCTTGACCATCGCGCGCACCGCCACACCCCTCTCGATTGGCGTGCGTGAACGAACACGCGACGCTAGGAGCTGCGGGCGCGGCGGTCAACGCGCCGTTGACCCCTCCGACGGCGTGTCTACGGTCGGTCGGGTCGGATGTTCGTTCGAACATCACTGTCGGGCGCCGAGAGGTGACGACCATGAGAGCGCTGGAGTTCACCGCGGAGCACGCCGCGCGGGTCGTCGACGCCCCCGAGCCGGTCGCCGGCCCGGGCGAGGCGCTGGTCGCCGTGACCTCGGCCGGGGTCTGCGGCTCGGACGTCACCGCGCTGAAGGGCGTCCACCCGTTCCGCGTCCCGCCGCTGATCACCGGGCACGAGGGCGGCGGCCGGGTGGTGGCCGTCGGCGACGGCGTCGACCCCGGGTGGGTCGACCGGCACGTCGCGCTCGAGCCGCAGCAGGCCTGCGGGCGCTGCGGCCCGTGCCGCGAGGAGCTGCCGCACCTGTGCCGCGCGCGGCTCATGCTCGGGATGTCGGCGTGGCCGGGCACGCTCGCCGAGTACGTCACCGCCCCGCTGGGCTGCCTGCACCCCGTCGACGACGCCGTGCCCGACGGCCTGCTCGCGCTCGCCGAGCCCCTCGCGGTCGCCGAGCACGCCCTCTCCCGGGCGCCGGCCCTGCGTGACCGCCGCGTCGCCGTGCTCGGCGGCGGGCCGATCGGGGCCCTGCTCGTGCACCTCGCCGACGGCGCCGGTGCGGGCGGGGTCCTCGCGACCGACCCGCGCGAGCACGCCCGCGCGGAGTGCGCCCGCCTCGGCGCCGACGCGCTCGACCCGACCGTCGACGGCGCGCTCGACGACCACCGCGGCACCCTCGACGTCGTGTTCGTCGCGACGACGGCGCCCGGCATCGTCGACCAGGCGGTGGCCCTGCTGCGCCCGCGCGGCACCGCGGTCCAGGTCGGCCTGTTCGGCGGCCCGCTCGAGGTCGACGTCGCCGCGCTGCAGCAGGACGAGAAGATCCTCACCGGGTCCAACGTCTACACCGCCGCCGACTTCGCCGCCGCCGTCGCCACCCTCGAGCGCGACTGGCCCGCGCTCGCCGGGCTCACGACCGACGCCGGCGGGCTGGACGGCGTCGCGGCGTACCTCACCGACGCCGTCGCCGGCCGCACGGGCGAGGTCATCAAGCTGCTGGCGCGCCCCGACGGCGGGGCCGTGGTGACGGGGTCGCGTGAGCGCCCCGACACCGCCGCGCCCCCGCCCCGGTCCGCCTCCGCGACCCCCGTCGAGGGCACCCCCGAGAAGCGCACCGTCGCGATCGGCAGCGCGGTCGGCACCACCATCGAGAACTACGACTTCACCGCGTTCGGCACGGCGGCGGCGCTGTACTTCGGACCCGTGTTCTTCCCCGGCGGCGACGCGACGACCGGCACGCTGGCCGCGTTCGCGACGCTCGGCGTCGGGTTCGCCGTCCGCCCGCTCGGCGGGCTGATCGGCGGCCACCTCGGCGACCGGATCGGGCGCCGTCCGGTGCTGCTCGGGGCCCTCGTCGTCATGGGCCTCGCGACCGTCGCCATCGGCGCGCTGCCGACCTACGCCCAGGTCGGCGTCTGGGCGCCGATCCTGCTCACGCTGATGCGCGTCCTGCAGGGACTCGCGTTCGGCGCCGAGTGGGGCGGGGCGGTGCTCATGACCTACGAGCACGCGCCGTGGCGACGCCGCGGGGCCTACGCCGCGATCCCGCAGGCCGGCATCCCGCTGGGCCTGCTGCTGGCCAACCTCGTGTTCCTCTCCGTGGCCGGCTGGGACTCCGACTGGGCCTGGCGCGTGCCGTTCCTCGCCAGCGCCGTGCTCGTCGTGGCCGGCCTGGTCATCCGCGCGAAGACCCGCGAGTCGCCCGACTTCGAGCAGCTCGAATCCTCCGACGAGGGCCTCACCGAGGCGCCGCTGGTGGCCGTCGTCCGCGACTCCTGGCCCGAGATCCTGCGCATCATCGGGATGCGCCTCGCCCAGACCGGCGCGTTCTACATCGTCGTCAGCACCTTCACCGAGTACCTGACCTCGCGCCGCCTGGCCGACACCGCGACGACGCTGCTCGCGACGGTGGTCGCCGCGGCGCTGGGCGTCGTCGTCACCGTCGTCTACGGGCGGATCACCGACAGCGTGGGTCGCCGCCCGCTCGCGCTCGTCGGCACGGCGGTGATGGCGCTCGCGGCGTTCCCCGCCTTCCTGCTCATGAACACCGGCGCGGTCGTCGCGATCGTCGTGGCCTACGTACTGGGGCTCACGCTCGCGCACGACCTGCAGTCCTCGACGCAGGGAGCGTGGTTCTGCGAGCTGTTCGCCACCGGCACCCGCTCCTCGGGCGCGTCGATCGGCTACCAGGTCTCGGCCGCGATCGCGGGCTTCGTGCCGTTCGCGGCGAAGGCCGCCGAGGCCTCGCTGGGCTGGCCCGGCGTGGCGGGCCTGACCGTGCTCATCGCCGTGATCGGCTTCGTCGCGGCCGCCGCGACCCGCGAGACCTGGGGCCCGGCGCGCCGCGCCGAGGTCGACGCCGCCGCCGCGGGGAACCCCGCCCGTGCGGCGACCGCCCGCCCGACGACCCCGTGAGGAGCCCCCGTGCGTGACCACCGGCGCATCACCTGCGTCTACGCGATCGAGGCCGCCGATCCCGAGCAGGCCGCCGCGGCGTTCGCGGGCGAGCAGTCGAGCGGCACGTTCACGGCCGTGCCGGGCGAGAGCGACGAGCTGCGCGAGCGCTTCGGCGCACGGGTGCTCGAGGTGACGGAGACGGGGGAGGGGCCGCCGTCGCTGCCCTCGCGGCTCGCCCCACGGGCGGTGCGCTCGGCGCGGGTCACCGTCGAGTTCCCGATGGAGAACGTCGGCACCGACATCGCGACGCTGCTCTCCGCGACGTCGCCGGCAACCTCTTCGAGCTCGGCGACCTCACGGCGTGCCGGCTGCAGGAGCTGACGCTGCCCGACGAGTTCGTCGCCGCCCACGCGGGCCCGGCGTTCGGGGTCGAGGGCACGCGACGGCTCATGGGCGGCGTCGAGGGCGTCCTGATCGGGACGATCGTCAAGCCCAACATCGGGCTCGGCGAGGACGAGTTCCGCACCGTCGTGCGCGACCTCGCCCGCGCCTCGATCGACCTGATCAAGGACGACGAGCTGCTGGGCGACCCGGCCTACCTGCCGCTGGCGACGCGCGTGGCGATCGCGACCGAGGAGATCGCCGCCGCCGAGCAGGTCACCGGCCACCCGACGATGTACGCGTTCAACATCATGGGCGACCTCGCGGGCCTGCGCGCGCGCCACGACACCGTCGTCGCCGCGGGCGGGCGCTGCGTGATGCTCCCCGTCCCGATCATGGGGCTGCCCGCGCTGGAGTGGCTGCGGTCGTTCGCCGAGGTACCGATCCACGGCCACCGTGCCGGGCTCGCCGCGCAGATGCGCTCGCCCGCGCTCGGCGTCGACTACACCGCCTGGCAGCAGCTCGCCCGCCTCGCCGGCGCCGACCACGTGCACGTCAGCGGCCTGGGCAGCAAGTTCTCCGAGACCGACGACGAGGTCGCGGGCAACATCCGCGCGCTGCAGGCGCCGCTGGGGGCCACCGCGCCGGTCGTGCCGACGCTGTCGTCGGGGCAGAACGTCCGCACCCCCGGGCCGACGTGGCGGGCCGTCGGGTCGACCGACCTGCTGATGCTCGCCGGCGGCGGGATCATCGGCCATCCCGGCGGCTCCGCCGAGGGGGTGGCGCAGCCTGCGCGCGGCGTGGGACGCGGCGGTGCGCGGCGAGTCGCTCGACGACCTCGCCGCCCGCGACGACGCCGTGGCGAAGGCGCTGTCGTGAGCGCGCGGTTCGGGTTCTTCGCCGACGACCTCACCGGCGCGAGCGACGTCCTCGCCCAGGCCCACCGCCACGGCCTCGACGCCGCCCTCGTCCTCGACCCGGCCGCGGGCCTGCCCGACGCCGACGTCGTGGGGGTGGCCGGGGTCGCCCGGTCGCTCGCGGGCGACCAGCTCGACGCCGAGGTCCGCGCCGGCCTCGCGCCCCTCGCGGCCGCGGACGGCCTCGCGGTCGTGCTCTACAAGGTGTGCTCGACGTTCGACAGCTCGCCGACGACCGGCAGCATCGGGCGCGGGATCGAGCTGCTCGCCGAGGCGTTCGGAGCCCACGGCCCGGTGCCCGTCGTCCCCGCCCAGCCGGACTTCGGGCGCTACACCGCGTTCAGCAACCACTTCGGGCGCTCGGGCTCCGAGGTGTACCGCCTCGACCGCCACCCCGTGATGTCGCGGCACCCGGCGACCCCGATGCACGAGGCCGACCTGCGCCGGGTCCTCGCCGACCAGATGCACGGTGCCCCCGAGCCGACCGCCGTGCACCTGCCCGCGCACGCCGACGGCACGTTCGCGTCGCAGTGGGCCGAGGCGCGCGGCGGCGGCGCGGCCTTCGTCGTCGACGCCACGACCGACGCCGACATGGACCGCGCCGCCGCCGCCCTGCTCGAGCACTCCGGCCCGGGCCCCGCGCTGGTCGTCGGCTCCGGCGGGATCATGGCCGCCCTCGCCCGCGCCACGGGCCGCACCGACCCCGTCGCCCCCTCGGGCAGCGGTGCCTCCGGGCCCGTCCTCGTCGTCAGCGCCTCGGCCTCCGCGGTCACCGGCGACCAGATCGCCGCCGCCCTCGAGGCGGGCTTCACCGAGGTGACGTGCCGGTGGACGTCAGCGAGTGCCGCCGCTGACGTGGATGTCCGTGACGGCACTCCGATCGGCCGGGGCGCGGAGGCGGTCTCGAGGCCCTGCGCCGCGGCGAGCACGTCGTCGCCCACACCGCGCGCGGCCCGCAGGACGAGCGCCTGCGGGCGGGGGGCGTGTCGCCTCGCGACGTCGGCGCACGGCTCGGCGAGATCGTCCGCGCCGCGGTCGAGGCGGGCCTGACGCGCGACGTCATGGTCTGCGGCGGTGACACCTCCAGCCACGCCCTCGCGGCCCTCGGCGTCGCCGAGCTGCGCGTCGTCGACCAGTTCGTCCCGGTCGCGCCGGTCTGCCGCACCGACGAGGCGTCGCTGCTGGCCGGCTGCCGGCTGGTGCTCAAGGGCGGCCAGGTGGGCCCGCGCGAGCTGTTCCGCCGGTTCGCCGAGCGCGGCGCCCGGGACGCGTAGCGTCGCCCCGGTGACGGACCGGGTCGTGATCGTGGGCGGCGGGTTCGCCGGCTCGGAGGTCGCGCGGCGGCTCGAGAAGAAGCTCCCGGGCGTCGACGTCCGCCTCGTCTGCCCCGACGACTTCATGCTCTACCTGCCGCTGCTGCCCCAGGTCGCGTCCGGCGTCCTGCCGCCGCGGGCGGCGACGGTGTCGCTGTCGCGCCGGTTGCGCCGCACGACGCTCGTGCCCGGCCGCGCCGTCGGCGCCGACCTCGACGCCCGCCGCGTCGTCGTCGAGAGCATCACCGGGCGCCGCGAGGTGCTCGGATACGACCGCCTCGTGCTCGCGCCGGGCAGCGTCACCAAGGTCACCGACATCCCCGGCCTGCGCGAGTTCGGGCGCGGGGCGAAGACGCTCGCCGAGGCGGTGTTCCTGCGCGACCACGTGCTCGCCCAGCTCGAGCTGGCGGCGGCGAGCGACGACCCCGCCGAGCGGGAGCGGCGGCTGCGCTTCGTCGTGGTCGGCGGCGGCTACGCCGGGGTCGAGACGGCCGCCCAGCTGCAGCTGATGACCACGGCGCTCGTCCGCCGCTTCCCGCGGCTCGACGCGTCGATGCTGCGCTGGCACGTCGTGCAGCACGCCGACGAGCTCATGCCGGGCCTGGGCCGCCGGCTCGGCGACGACACCCGCCGCGTCCTGGAGGGCCGCGGCGTGCGGGTCGACCTGTCCACCGGCCTCACCGGCGCCGACGACGCCTCGGTCACCCTCTCCGACGGCCGGCGCCTCGCGACCGCGACGTTGATCTGGACCGCCGGGCGTCGCCCCAGCCCGCTGGTCGACCGCCTCGGCGCGGCCACGAGCCACGGTCGCCTCGTCGTGAACGCCGACCTGACCGTCCCCGGGCACCCGGAGGTGTTCGCGCTCGGCGACGCCGCGGCCGTGCCCGACCTCGTCACCGGTGGCGACGCCGTCTGCCCGCCGACCGCGCAGCACGCCACCCGGCAGGCGCCGGTCGCCGCCGCGAACGTCGCCGCGAGCCTCACGGGCGCACCGTCGCAGCGCTACGAGCACCACGACCTCGGCCTGGTCGTCGACCTCGGCGGCACGGAGGCCGTCGCCAAGCCGCTCGGGATCGACCTGCACGGCCTGCCCGCGCAGGTCGTCACCCGCGGCTACCACCTCTGGGCGCTGCGGGCACCCGACGCGGTCGCCCGCGTCGCCGGCAACTGGGTGCTGCACGCCCTCGGCGGCACGAAGGCCGTGCGGCTCGGCTTCTCTCCGGGTCCAGCGGGCGCCTCGCCGAGTTCGAGCACACCGACGACTACCTGAGCGCCGACCAGGCGCGGGAGGCCGCCGCCGGCGTGACGGCCACGCCCTGACGGTGGAACGCATCGTGTGCATGTCGTCGCTCGGTGTGTAACGACGCGGCCGGTTGCGCCGATAGGGGGAGTGATGCTGACCCAGATGCTCCCCCTCAGCGCCCCATCGCCGCTGCCCGCGTCAGCCGATGCGGTCGCGTCGGCCTCGTCGTGTCGACCACCGCCCTGCTCGCCGGTTCCGGTGCCGCCGTGGTGCTGCTCGACCAGCCGACCGAGACGACGGTCCCGACCGCGTCGACCGGGTCGACGCCCGCCGTCATGGCGGGCGCCGCCGATCACCCCCGGCCGGTGGCCCGCCGTGGTGCGCCCCGATCACCGACCTCGGCCGGTCGCCCGCGCGCCGCCGCCGGCCGTGGCGCGAGCGCCGCTGCGGCGCCCGCAGCGCCGCGCGCCGTCGGTCCGAGCGGTCGCGCAGCGAGCGGAGCGCCCACGGCCGACCGTCACCGTGACGAGGCGCGCGACCGCCGACGACGACGCCCGCGCCGGAGGCCGTGGATGGAGAAGAAGCGGGCGCTGGGCGGAGGCGCGCGACGCTGAGCCCGAGCGCTCCGGCGAAGGTCGAGCGCACGAGTCCGCGCCGAGCGTGGTCGTCCTCTGGGACCGAGGAAGTGGCTGCGGACCGCGCTGGGCGCGCGCCGCTGAGGCCCGCTGGGCCGTCCGAGAACCGCGGCGTCGGATGTCGCGCGGTCCGCTGCCTCGTGAGCCGGCGACCCCTGGTCTCGCCCGGGCGCAGGTCCGCGCGACCAGCACGTTCACCGCCGAGCAGGTCGGCCGTGGCGAACGCGTGCCGGGCGGCTCGGGTCGACGCTGCACGCGCCGGGCCGGGCGCTTCGCGCCCGCGGCCGGTCATCGTCGACGTCGACGGCCACCCGCGACCAGCTCGACGTCGGCCCCCGGCGATCTCCCGTGCGGTCGTGGTCGTCACGGGCGCGGGCTCGGACCGGGCCGCGCGCAAGTGGCTGACGTTGACTCGCCGCGCCGCCGGCGGCGTCACGAGGGCGAGGCGAGGTAGCCGCCGCCGCTGCTCCGGCGCGTCTCGGGCGCAGGAAGTAGCTGATGACCAGGCGGACCGTGGCGTGGGCGCGAGCGCGGTGCGCGGTCGAGGATGGGGCCAGCGGGCGAGGGCGGCGGTGGGCGCCCGCGTCGAGTGGTCGATCGCTGCTCGCTGGTCAACAGGGGCAGGAAGTCGGGGCTGCTCGTCTCGTGCAGCACGGCCCGCAGGACGGGGTCGCGGTCGGCGTCGCGCAGCACCGCGAGCGCCGCGTCGTGCCAGCCCGAGCGCAGGTCGGGAGCCGGCGAACGCGCGTCGACGACGCCGAGCCGGTCGACGCTCGGTGCTGCGGCGAGCAGCGCGGCCGCGAGCTGGGGCTTGCTGCCGAACTCGTTGTAGAGGGTGCGCCTGCTGACCCCGACCCCGTCGGCCACCGCCTGCATGCGCAGCCGCGCCCAGCCGCCCGTCCGCAGGACCTCGGTGGCGGCGTCGAGGACCTCCTCGCGCAGCTGCGCGCGCCGTCGTTCCACCGTCGCCGTCACGAGCGGCGAGTTGTTGCGGAACCGACGGTTCCGCGCAACGGTCGTTCCCGCGCGCCGCAGCCCGTGGTGCGATGGTCACGACGTTCGACGCCGCTCCCCGGACGACAGGCGACGTACAGCCCGGCACCACGACCGTGGCCACGCACGACCTGGGGGCACCCCGGGACGACGCTCCCCGCCCGAGACCGACGCTCGAGGTGGAGCGGACGCAGGGGCGGATGAGCCACGACGTGTGGCTGCCGGCCGAGACCGTGGGGGTCCGGGAGCGGGCGCGGTCGGCGGTGGAGCGCCACCTGGCGCCGGTGGCGCGGGCGATCGGCGCGGTCGAGGAGTCGCGGACGAGCTTCCCGTGGGAGGCGTTCCGCGGCCTGGCCTCCGAGGGCTTGTTCGCGGTGCCGTTCGCCGAGCCCTTCGGGCCGGGCCTGAGGTACCCGATGCTCGCGACGTGCACGGTCACCGAGGAGATCGGCTACCACTCCTCGTCGATGGCCGGGGTCTACGACGGCCAGTGCATCCCTGTCCCCCAGACGCTGCGCCACGCGTCGAGCGAGCTGCGCGAGCGCCTGATCCCGCAGCTGACCAGCGGCGAGACGGCGTTCTCGTTCGCCACCACCGAGCCCGACACCAGCTCCGACCTCACCGCCGAGCGGATGTCGACGGTCGCGGAGCGCACCGACGCCGACGGCGGTGGCTACCTGGTCTCCGGGCGCAAGCGCTGGATCACCTCGAGCGTCGTCGCGGGGTGGGTGTCGGTGCTGGTCCGCGCCGAGCACACCGACCGCGCGGCGATGCTGCTGGTCGACCTGTCCTCACCGGGCGTGACGGTCGGCGACCCCGACCTCAAGATGGGCCACCGCGGGCAGATCACCGCCGACATCGTCTTCGACCGCGTCCACGCCCCCGCCGCCAATCTCCTCGGCGAGTGGGGCAACGGGCTCGGGGTCGCGCTCGGGTCGCTGGTGCGGGGGCGGATCGGGATCGGCGCCGCGGGTGTCGGCGTGGCGCAGGCCGCGCTCGACCTCTCGGTGCACCGCCTGCGCACCCGCCACGTGTTCGGCGGACCGCTCGGGGCGATGCAGCACTGGCAGTTCACGATGGCGCGCCGCGCGACCGAGATCGAGGCCGCACGCTCGCTCTACCAGAAGGCGGCGGCGCTGCTCGACGCCGGCGACCGCACCGCCGAGCCCGAGGCCGCGATGGCCAAGGAGTACGGCACCCGGCTGGCCAACGACATCGTCCGCGAGGCCATCCAGATCCACGGTGCGGTCGGGTTCGCCCGCTCGGTCGCCGGGTCGGGGGAGTCGGTGCGGCTCGAGGAGATGTACCGCGACGCGAAGATCCTCGAGATCTTCGAGGGCGCGAACGAGCTCCAGAACTGGATCATCGCCCGCCGCCTCATCGGCCGCGACGTGACCGGCTGAGCCGAGCTGGCCGACGGTCGGTCGTCGCCCGACGAGGTCGCGGATCTGTGCGACCCGTTCGTCGCCTCTGTCGGCGACGCGAGCTGCGGAGTACGACATGGTCGCCGAGGAGGACGCGATCTGGCTCGACGCCGTGCGCGATCGGGCCTGCGGACCGTGCGTGCGTCGAGCCTCGCGGTCAGTTCGGCGTCTGGCTGCTGCTCGACCCACGGCCGCTTCCTCGCGACGATCCTTCGAACGTCGGCGCGGGCCTGCGCCCCGAGCGCCCGCGCTCCTTCTGCAGTTCGACTTGTGCTGGTTCTCCTCCTGGTCCTTCTTCTGCTCGACCTTGTCACTCGGCCTTGTTCTGCTGGGCCCGGCCCTCGTCGCGCACGGAGTCGGCGCCGACGGCCGAACCGACGGCCTCCTTGGCGCGGCCGATGACGCTCTCGGTGGTGCGGTCCTGGTCGTTCGCCATGGCGGGCTCCTCCTCGTCGCGCGTGCCCACGCCGCGACGGGCCGTCGGAAGCCGACGGCCCGTCACGGGCGGGAATGATCGATCAGGCGCCTCGAGACTGAAGCGCCGCGCGAGGTGTGCCCGGAGCGCGGACGGCCGAATCGTGGGCGACGGCAGGTCGCGCCGCCGTCGGCCCGTCCCTGCGGGAGGCTCAGCCCGCCGCGGGGTCGAGGATCGGGGCGCCGTCGTCCGCGCCGCCGACGCACTGGCCGATGTCGATCTTGTCGTCGATGCCCTGCGACTCCTGGAACTTGTCGAGGTTCTCGGGCTCGACCACGGCCCCGCCCGCGGCCTTGCACGCCGCCGCCGAACCGGGACCGGGCAGCGAGGCCGCCGAGGCCGGCAGGGCCATCCCCACGGTCGCCCTGAGGGCCATCCCGCTCACTGCCACGAACCGTCCGAGCTTCACGCGGCGTCTCCTTCGTCGTTGGGCCGTCCGAGGACTAACGCGTCCGGGCGACCTGCGGTACGCCGCGGGACGGCACCGTCGTGTGGCGGGTGGGGGCGACGAGGTCGGCGATGTGCGCGGCGACCTCGCCCGCGGGGTGCAGCGGCAGCACCGTGTGGCTGATCGTGAGCCGGGTGACGGTCTCGGCGGTGGCGCTCAGCTCGTCGCGGTCGAGCTCGGGGTGGAAGCGGGCGATGGTCCCGACGACGTGGTCGCGCGCACGGGTGATCACCGGACCGCCGTCGGAGGTGAGCAGGGGAGGAACTCGTCGCTGCTGGTCCCGGCGAGCACGGCGGCCAGCAGCGGCTCGTCGTCGGCGGTCTGGAGGGCGCTGCGGACCACCGCCTCCCACCGCCCGTGCAGGGTCGACGCGCCGGCCGCGGCGGCGGCGCTGCGGGCGAGGACGCGGTCGAGCAGGCGCTGGATCAACGCCGCCGCGAGGCCGTGCTTGTCGCCGAAGGCGTTGTAGAGGGTCTGGCGCGAGACGCCGACGCGCGTGGCGACGGCGCGCATCTGCAGGCCGTCCCAGCCGTGGTCGACGACCTCCTCGGCGGCGACGTCGAGGGCGGCGTCGCGCATGAGCTCGCGCGCGGTGTCGCGGAACCGTCCGACAGCCATGTCACCACGCTAGACGAATCGCTCTGTTGTATCCACGACGTGGACACGGACACGGTTTGTGTCTTGACACATCATGCTTCAGTGTCCACTCTCGGGGAGACCGGCGTCACGTCCACCACGGTGGCGCCCGAGGGGCGAGGAGGCCCGCGATGACCGAGAGCGCGACCCGCACCGCGAGTGGCAACCCCGACCGGCCCTACGACGGTGAGGACATCTCGTCGCGGGCGTTCTGGTCGACCACGATGGACGAGCGGGAGACGACCTTCGCCCGGCTCCGCGAGCGCGGCACGATCACGTGGCACCCGCCGTTCGAGGACTCGCTGCTCGACGACCCGACGACCACGGGTTCTGGGCGGTCACGACCTACGACGACCTCTGCGACGTCACCAAGCGGCCCGAGGACTTCCTCTCCGGGCCCGGCATCCTCATGGAGAGCCTGCCCCACGAGGCGGTCGAGGCCGCGCAGTCGATCATCGGGATGGATCCGCCCCGGCACACCAAGCTCCGCCGGCTCGTCTCCGCGGCGTTCACCCCGAAGCAGGTGAACCGGATCAACGACCGCATCCAGGCGAACGCGACGATGGTCGTCGACCACTTCCTCGCGAGGATCGAGGCGAACGACGGCCCCGTCGACTTCGTCGCCGAGTGCGCCGAGCTGCTGCCGATGCACAACATCAACGACATGATGGGCGTGCCCGACGGCGAGCGGCAGCACGCCGCCCACCAGATGAAGGTCGGGACCAGCTGGAACGACCCCGAGCTGGTCGGCGAGGGGTCCGAGCAGGTCCTGGGCCGGATGTTCCAGGCGATCACCTCGACCCACGAGCTGTGCCTGCGTCTGGCCGCCGAGCGTCGCGAGGCCCCGCAGAACGACCTGATGACCGCGCTTGCCCAGGCCGAGGTCGACGGGGAACAGCTCACCGATCACGAGATCGGGGCGTTCTTCGTGCTCCTGACCGTGGCCGGCAACGACACGACCCGCCAATCGACCAGCCACGGGCTCAAGGCCCTGACCGACTTCCCCGACCAGCGGGCCTGGCTGCTCGAAGACCTCGCAGGGCGCATGCCCACCGCGATCGAGGAGCTGGCGCGATGGGCGACCCCGATCGCGACGTTCCGGCGTACCGCCGCCCGCGACATGGAGTTCCGTGGCCGCCACATCACCGCCGGCGACAAGGTCGTGATGTTCTACTCCTCGGCCAACCGCGACGAGCGACGCATCGAGCGACCCAACGAGCTCGACCTCTCCCGCAAGCCCAACCCGCACATCACCTTCGGCGGCGGCGGCATCCACCACTGCCTGGGCAACCAGCTCGCCCGCACCCAGCTCAAGGCGCTGTTCACCGAGCTCCTGACCCGGGCTCCCGAGGTGAGCGCCGGGGAGCCCGAGCTCATGCCGGGGAACTTCTTCCACGTCGTCAAGCGCATGACCGCGCAGGTCTGATCGCGGCGTGGTGCGGCGACACGCCGGGGGCGGGCCGCTACCGTCCGGCGCTGACCAGCACGTTCACCTGGCAGCGGAGGTCAGACATGGCGGGGAAGTTCGAGGTCTACGAGGACAAGGGCGGCAAGTTCCGCTTCCGGCTCAAGGCCAGCAACGGCCAGGTCGTCGCCGTCGGCGAGGCCTACGAGACCCGGTCCGCGGCCAAGAAGGGCTGCGAGTCGGTCCAGCGGGCCGCCGAGGGCGCGCCGGTCCAGGAGGTCGAGTCCTGACCCGACGCTAGGGTGACGCGCATGGGGAGCCCCGAGGCCGACAGAGGCTAGCCACCGGCCGCGGCCGGTGGCGGTCCGATCGACGCCCGCCACGGCCACGAGCCGGGTCCGCTTCCGGATCCCTGCCACGCTCGTGGAGCCTCCTCATGCCCGTCGTCCTGCCCGTCCTCGCCTGCGCGGTGTTCGCCCAGGCCACCTCCGAGTTCATGCTCGCCGGCCTCGTCGCGGCGATCGCCGCCGCTTTCGGCGTGCCCGTCGCCGTCGCCGGGTGGTGCACCTCGGCCTTCGCGGTCGGCATGGTGCTCGGCGCGCCGCTCATGGCGCTCGGCGCGCCGGTTCCGCCCGCACGGCCCTCGTGGCCTTCCTCGCGGTGTTCGTCGCCGCGCACGGCGTCGGGGCGCTGACCGACGTGTTCCCCGTGCTGCTGGCCTCGCGGTTCGTGGCGGCCCTGGCCAACGCGGGCTTCCTCGCGGTCGCGCTGGGCGTGGCCGTCCGGTCGGTGCCGCCGGAACGCGCGGCGCGCGCGACGGGCGTGCTGCTCGCGGGCACGACCCTCGCGCTGATCGTCGGCGTGCCCGCCGGGGCACTGCTCGGTCAGCTCCTGGGGTGGCGCTCGACGTTCTGGGTCGTCGCGGCCCTGGCGGGGGTGGCGGTGCTCGGCGTGCTGGCGGTGCGCGTCCCGGGGCCCGCGCCGCAGGAGCGCCCGTCGGTGGCGGGCGAGGTCCGGGTGCTGCGGCGCCGGCCGGTGGCGCTGACCCTGGCGACCGGCGTGCTCGTCAACGCGGCGACGTTCGCGGTCTACACCTACCTCGAGCCCCTGCTCGGCGGCGGCGCGGGCGGGGCGCCGGTGCCCGTCGCCCTGGCGGTCTTCGGGCTCGGCGCGTTCGTCGGCGTCACCGTCGCGGCCCGCGTGGCCGACGCCCACTACCGGCGCCTGCTCGTCGTGGGCGGGCCGGCGCTGCTGCTCGTCTGGGTCGCCCTCGCCGTGCTCACGGCGGCGCCGATCGCCGCCCTGGTGACCGTCGCGGTGGCCGGGACCGTCGCGTTCGCCGTCGGGTCGGGGGTGATCGCCCGGTCGTTGTCGCTGGTCGGCGACGCGCCGACCCTCGGCGGCAGCTTCCCGACGGTGGCGCTCAACCTCGGGGCCACGCTCGGGCCGGTCGCCGGTGGGGCGAGCCTGGCCGCGGGCGCCGCCGGGCCGGCCTGGGTCGCTGCCGGTCTCGTCGTGCTCGCGGCCGTGCCTGCCGCGGTGAGCCTCGCGCGGTGACGCTCAGACCGTCCCCACGAGGACGGGGCGCCCGATGCCCTCGCTCTGCAGCCGGTCGCAGTCGGCGAGGCCCGGCGCGGGGAGCGGGCGCGTGCCGGGGGCGCGCAGGAGCACGCCGACGGCGAGCCCGTCGACCGGCAGCGCGCCGTGGCGGGTGACCGAGGCCGGGCACACCGACTGCAGCCGGACCGAGGCGACCCCGGGCAGCGCCGCCGACGCGGCCGGGAGCACGACCTCGTCGGCGTCGGTCCACACCGACAGCCACGGGATCGCGGGGCGGGGGCGGGCCGCCAGCCCGGTGAGCAGCGCGCTGCCCGGCGCGAGCTGGTGGCAGGCCGCCGGGCACGCCTCGGGTGTGAGCGTCGCGGCGAGTGCCGCGACCTCCGTGCCCTGCAGCGGCGACGCCAGGGTCACGAACCGGCGGACGGCGGGCGCGGTCCGTCCCGTCTGCAGGTACCGCCACGCGGCGACGCCGCCCGCGGAGTAGCCGACGAGGTCGACCGAGGTCTCGCCGTGGCGTACCAGCTCGCGCACCACGGCGTCGATCGCCGCGGCCTGGGCGGTCAGGTCGCCGGTGCCGCCGTCGGGCAGCGTGATGACCACGACGGTGGGGCGGCCGACGACCTCGAGCCGGACCGACAGCGACTCCAGCGCACGCGCGCGCCGCCGTACCCCGGCACCAGCACCACGGTGCCCATGTCGCCGGGCCGGCCGGGTCGGCACGCCCCACTCGCGGACGACGGAGCCGGTGGCGACCAGGGCGACCGCGACGAGCACGGCCGTCATCGCGAGCACGAACAGGCGTCGTCGCGGCGCGCGGTCCGACAGGGGCACCCACCCGGGCATCGGTCCAGTGTGCGCACCCGCGGGCGGGCTGAGAAGCGTCTCAGCGCGCGGGGCGCAGGACCGTCCGGCTCCCGGTGTCTCGGCGGGGGTCCCGTGGCGCGCGCGGGCGGTGTGGTGCGCCCAGTCGGCGGCGAGCTCGTCCTCGGCGTCGCGGGCCCGGTCGAGGGCGTCGGCGAGCAGGAGGTCGTCGATCAGTGCGTGTTCCTCGGCGTGCAGGGCGGTCCCTCCCGGTCGGTCACGAGGACGGACGAGGACGGACGCCGACGGGCGCCGCGAGCGACTCGTCGCGTCGAGTTCCCGGCCGGGGGCCGGACCCGCCGCTCGCGGTGTCTGCTCACCGAGAGCGATCACGATGGTGACTGTTCACTCAACGATGCGCCGTCCTGGAGCGCGTGGACCGCGACGCGACCTCACTCGATCCATACCTCCGCCGGCCGGGCGCCGGCGACCGGGGAGAAAGCGCGCGCCCGGACCGCCCCGGGCGTCGTACGGTCCGGCCCGTGACCGACGTCGACCCCGCGCCGCCCGCCGGTACCGTCCTGGCCGCGGCGGTCGCGGCCGACCACCACATCCGCGGCGCCGTCGCCCTCGCCCGGCCCGCGCCGAGGCCGCGCCGCGACCGGGGCGTCAGACCGGACCGACGTCGGCCCGGGCGTACTCGCGCATGAGGTCGAGCATGACGGCCCGACCCGGGTGCTCGGGTGTCGGCGGGACGGGACCGGCGTCGCCGCTGATGAGCAACGGGATGTCGGCCGGTTCCTCGTCGCCGATGCGGGCCATCGACCAGTCGGCGAACACCCGGTGCGGTGCGGTGTCGGCGTCGAGCAGGGTGACGTCGTCGTGGCGCGGGTCGACCCGGATCGTCTCGTAGAGCCGACGCACCTCCGACTCGCCGCCCTCGAGCACCTGCACGGCGACGTCCTCCCACACCAGCAGCGCGCCCGTGATCGCCAGATCGACGTTCTTCGCGCGGGCCACGGCGAAGATCACGTCGAGCGCCGCGGTCCGCTGTTCCGGGGTGACGGCGAGGTGGCTGCGGTAGACCAGCCGGAAGACGAAACCCAATCGTTCGGCGCGCACCTTCTTCATCGGACCGCACCCCTCAGCGGCCGGGGCCGCGTTGGTCGTCGGCGTCGCTGCTGCACCGGGACGTGGAGCACACCACAGCGGCGCCGGCGGCGGAGAGCGGTCACGGCCCGGACGGTCGTGCGTCGGGCTCGCACGAGGGCGCCCGTGCGGGGACGATGGTGCGGTGGAGCAGCGGTTCTTCTGGTGGCACGAGGTCCAGCTGGGGTACGAGGAGCACGGGCACGGCCGGAGCTGATCGTGCTCATGCACGGGCTGCTGCTCGACGCGGGCATCAACCGCGCCGTGGCGGTCGGGCTCGCCGAGCAGGGGTACCGGGTGGTCCTGCTCGACCTCGCCGGGCACGGGACCAGCGACAAGCCCCGGCACGCCGCCCACCACCGCATGGACCGCTACGCCGACCAGGTCGTCGCCCTGCTCGACGAGCTCGGCGTCGCGTCCGCGGTGATCGGCGGGGTCTCCCTCGGCGCCAACGTCAGCCTGTTCGTCGCCGACCGCGCACCCGAGCGCGTGCGCGCCCTGGTCGTCGAGATGCCGGTGCTCGAGCAGGCGGCGCCGACCGCCTGGGTGATGTTCGTGCCGCTGCTGCTCGCGGTGCACTACGCCCGCCCGCTGGTGCGGCTCGCCAGTCGGGTGGTGCGCCGCCTGCCCTCGACCGGCTCCGACCTCGTCGACTCGAGCCTCGGCCTGGTCGCCGAGCCGGAGGAGAGCGCCGCGGTGCTGCACGGGATCCTCGTCGGGCCGCTCGCGCCGACGCTGGAGCGCCGCGCCCTGATCACCGCGCCGACCCTGGTCATCGGGCACGAGCACGACCGCCTGCACCCGTTCCACGACGCCGAGAACCTCACCCGCCAGCTGCGGTCGGCCGAGCTGGTGCGGGCGAGCTCGCTGCTGGAGATGCGGCTCAACCCGGCGCGGCTGGTGCGGCGGATCGCGGCGTTCGTCGAGGGGACCGCCGCGCTCAGAACGTGATGAGCGGCTTGACGATCCCGTCGCGCTTCTCGCTCATCATCGCGAACGCCTCCTCCACCTGGTCGATCGGCATCCGGTGGGTGGTCATCGGGGTCGGGTCGATCTTGCCGTTGGCCATCAGCCGCATGAGGCGCTCCATGCGCAGCCGCCCGCCGGGGCAGAGGTCGGTCCGGATCGTCTTGCTCGCCATGCCCAGCCCCCACGCGTCGAGCGGCACGACGACCGTCGGGCCCGACTCGCCGTGGTAGCCGACGTTCGACAGCGTTCCGCCGGGGCGGGTGGCGTAGAGCGCGGCCTCGAAGGTGACCTGGTTGCCCAGCGCCTCGACCGTGGAGTCGGCGCCCCCGCCGGTGAGCGCGAGGACCTGTTCGGCGACGTCGCCCGACGCGGGGTCGATGACGACGTCGGCGCCGAAGCGTCGCGAGAGGTCGGCGCGG
The DNA here is from genome assembly GCA_030449875.1 of Aegle marmelos. Taxonomy (NCBI): domain Eukaryota; kingdom Viridiplantae; phylum Streptophyta; class Magnoliopsida; order Sapindales; family Rutaceae; genus Aegle; species Aegle marmelos. Next base: position 27,689 of record JASUUL010000009.1, read on the forward strand.
TTCCGCAGCCCCTCGACGGTGATCACGAGGCCGGCGCCGCGCAGCTTCGCGCCCAGCGTCGCCGACAGCCCGACCGCTCCCTGCGCGAAGATCGCGACCGTGCCGCCGACCGGGATGTTCGCGTTCTCGGCGCCGATGATGCCGGTGGAGAGCATGTCGCAGGCGTAGACGGCGGCCTCGTCGGAGAGCGACTCCGGGATCGGCGCGAGGTTGTAGTCGGCGGCGTGGACGTGGAAGTACTCGGCCATGTTGCCGTCCTTCTGGACGGTGAACCGGTAGCCGCCGAGCGCGCCGCGGCACTGCGAGGTGTAGCCGGCCTGGCAGTTGTCGCAGGTGCCGTCCGGGGTCACCGCGTTGACCGCCACCCGGTCGCCGACCTTCGCCGACGTCACGCCCTCGCCGACCTCGTGCACGATCCCGACGCTCTCGTGCCCGAGCAGCCGGCCCTCGGGGACGGGGAGGAGCCCGGCGACGGTGTGGACGTCGGAGGTGCAGATCAGCGCCGCGGTGGTGCGGACGACCGCGTCGCCCGGCCCGGCCTGCGGGATCGCGCGCTCGACGAGCCCGACCTTCCCCGCGCCCAGGAACGCGAGCGCCTTCATGGTGTCGGCCATCGGCCACCTCCTACGGTGAGACGTCCATCACATCGAGGTCGTGGTCGTGATCGCAAGGCGCCGGACGGGTCCCGCCCGGCCGCCGCCCACCGGAACCGTGATACCAATACCGGTATAACTATCCCGACGACGGGAAGGGTCGCCCTGATGATCGAGCTCAAGACCCCGGCGAGATCGACCGCATGCACGTCACCGGACGCTTCGTCGCCGAGGTGCTCTCCGCGCTCGCGGACCGCGCCGAGGTGGGGGTCAACCTGCTCGACCTCGAGCACCACGCCCGCCGCCGGATCCGCGAGCGCGGCGCCGAGTCCTGCTACTGGGACTACGCCCCGTCGTTCGGTCGCGGCCCGTTCGGCAACGTCGTCTGCCTGTCGGTCAACGACGCGGTCCTGCACGGCCTGCCGCACGACCACGTCCTCGCCGACGGCGACGTCCTCTCCATGGACCTCGCCGTCGGCATCGACGGGTGGGTCGCCGACTCCGCGCTCACCGTCGTCGTCGGCACCCCGGCCGAGGAGGACCTGGCGCTGATCCGCGCGTCGGAGGAGGCGCTCGAGGCCGCGATCGGCGCCGCGCAGGCCGGCAACAAGCTCGGCGACGTCTCCGCGGCCATCGGCGCCGTCGCCGCCCGGCACGGCTACCCGGTCAACCTCGAGTTCGGCGGCCACGGGATCGGGCGCACCATGCACGAGGACCCGCACGTCCCCAACGACGGTCGCGCCGGGCGCGGGCTGCGCCTGCGGCCGGGCCTCACGCTCGCCCTCGAGCCGTGGTTCGCGCGCACGACCGACCGCATCGTCTACGACCCCGACGGCTGGACCATCCGCTCGGCCGACGGCTCGCGCACCACCCACTCCGAGCACACGGTCGCCGGCACCGACGACGGCCCGCTCGTCCTCACCCGCCGCGGCGGCTGACCGTCAGGCGGACGGCGGCAGGACGACGACCTTGCCGCGCAGCGTCCCCGCGTCGGCCTCGGCGTGGACCGTCGCCAGCTCGGCGAGCGGTACCCGGCGGTCGACCTCGACGCGCAGCTCGCCGCGGTCGACCATCGCCACCAGCTCCGCGAGCCGGGCCGCGTCGCTGCGCACGAACACGCCGACCGCCCGCACGCCGCGGGCCTCGTCACCGGCCGACGGCGTCCCCGGCACCGTGTTCACGACGACGCCGCCGTCGCGCACCAGGCCCGTGAGCGCGGCCATCCGCTCGGCCGTGATCGAGGCGAGGTTGAGCAGGACGTCGACCGGCTCGGTCACCGCCGCCGTGGCGTCGGTCGTGGTGTGGTCGACGACCTCGTCGGCGCCCAGCGCGCGCAGGCGCTCGGCGCTGCGCGGGCTCGCCGTCGCGACGACGGGCGCCCCGGCCGCGGTCGCCAGCTGCACGGCGTAGCCCCCGACCGCCCCGCCCGCGCCGTTGACCAGCACGCGCTGCCCCGCGACGAGCTCCGCGTCGTCGAACAGCGCCTGCCGCGCGGTCAGGGCCACCGAGGGCAGCGCCGCGGCGTCGGCGAGCGGGATGCTCGTGGGCGCCGGCGCCAGCACCTCCGCCGGCGCGATGGCGTACTCGGCAGCCGCACCGTCGGCCACCATCGGCAGGAAGCCGACGACGGCGTCGCCCACCGCCACGCCGCCGACCCCCTCGCCCAGCGCGTCGACGACGCCCGCGACATCGGCGCCGGGGACGTGGGGGAGCGCCACCGGGAAGGGTTGCTGCAGGTAGCCGCCACGGATGCCGTCGTCGACGGGGTTGAACGCCGACCCGGCCACGCGCAGACGCACCTGCCCGGCGCCCGGGACGGGCCGCTCGACGTCCTCGTAGCGGAGCACGTCGGGGCCGCCGTACTCGTGGAACCGCACCGCCTTCATGGGGAGCCTCACCTTCGCGTCGTGTACTTCGAACTCGAAGCACATGGTCGACGGTACTGATGCTTCGAAATCGAAGCAAGTAGACTGCGCGACGTGTCCGACCCGCCGCACGCCGTCGACCCGGTGCAGCTGCGGGCCTACTTCGCGCTGGTCGAGGTGTCGGCGTTGCTGCGCCACGCGATCGAGCAGCAGCTGCAGGTGGACGGCGGGCTCACGTTCGTGTGCTTCCAGATCCTGCGGCGCCTGCAGCTCGCCCCGGGCGGCAGCCACCGCATGACCGACCTCGCCGACGCGATCGTCTTCAGCCGCAGCGGCCTGACCTACCATGCCGGCCTGCTCGAGCGCGACGGTCTCGTCACGCGCGCCCCGTCGCCGGAGGACGAGCGCAGCACCGTCGTCGCCATCACCGCCGCGGGCCGCGACCTCGTCGAGGCCGTGCTGCCCGGTCACACCGAGGTCGTCGGCCGCTCGCTCTTCGACCCGCTCTCGCGCGCGACGACGCGCGCACGTTGTCGGCACTGCTGGAGCCGGTGCGCGACCACATGCGCGCGGCGCCCCCGCGCTCGGCGAGTGGGCGACGTCGCAGACGCGACCGCTCCTGAATCCGGATACGATCACTATCTATTCCGCGTGAGCGGTTGCCCACGGAGGTGACAGGGATGTATCACGCCATCGTCCGGCGCGTCGTGCGCCGGAACTTCGAGCGCGTCAACCGCCACGACGTCGCGCCGATGCTGGCCACCAGCGCCCCCGACGTGCACCACCGCTTCGGTGGTGACCACGCGCTCGGCGGCGAGCGCCACGACCGCGAGGCGCTGGGGCGCTGGTTCGAGCGGCTGGCCCGCCTCGCCCCGAGCTGCGCATCGTCGTCGACGACGTGTGGGTCACGGGCCTGCCGCACGACACCGTCGCCGTCGCGAGGTGGCACGCCACGCAACCCACCGCCGACGGCTCGCCCTACCTCAATCGAGGCGTGCGTCTTCCGGCTGAGGTGGGGCAAGCTCGTCGACATGGACGTCCACGAGGACTCGCAGCTCGTCGCGGGCTTCCTCGCGCAGCTCACCGAGAACGGGGTGGCCGAGGCGGGAGCAGAGAAGATCACGAGCTGACGGCGCTCAGCCCGGCGATGCGGTCAGCCCGGCCGGAGGGCACCTGCGTCGCCGCCTCGACCGTCCGCCGGACCGTCACGGCATTCGATCAAGCTCGTTGAGGCCTGCTGTAGGCCCGTCTTCCGACGGGTCGCGACGACGGGGGAGATCGACGATGGGTGAGCGCACCGCCGGACCCGATCGCGGACGAGCGACGCTGATCGCTCGTGGTGCCATGGTCGGAGTCGGGGCCTTCGCGCTGCTCGGTGTGGGGGCGGGCAGCGCGCTCGCTTCCGAGGGCGGACACGGGGACCAGTACGGCGACGGCAACGTCCGGTGCAGCGCGACGGGCGGCGATCTGAGCAACAACGCCACGGGCGCCGGAGCGGGTGCGGGCCTGGGCCAGGGCGCCGGCCCCGTGGGCTCCGGTAACGCCGGTCAGCTCGCGAGCTGCAACTCGTTCCTCAACGACAACCTGTCGCGCCTCGTCCTCGATGTGGCGAGCACCGTCGGGGAGGGCGGCGACCCGGGCGCGAACCCGACCGACCCGACCGGCCCGACGAACCCGACCGACCCGTCGAACCCGACCGGCCCGACGAACCCGACCGACCCGTCGAACCCGACCGGTCCGACGAACCCGACCGACCCGTCGAACCCGACCGGTCCGACGAACCCGACCGGCCCGATCGACCCGAAGGACCCGTCGAACCTCGGCTGAGTCGGCACGAACCCGGCGGGCCGGCGATCCGTCCTCCGAGCCAGCGGGCCAGGACGCTCGCCGCGCGGGTCTCGCCTCGGATCGCCCGCGGACCGAGGCGAGACGGTCCGCGGGCGGTCGCTCAGACCAGTGACGCGGTGAGGCCGCCGTCGAGCACGTAGTGGCTGCCGGTGACCCAGGACGCCCGGTCGGAGGCGAGGAACGCCGCCACCTCGGCGATGTCCTGCGGCGTGCCCAGGCGGCCCTGCTTCATCGCGACGAGGTCGCCGAACGGGACCTGCGTGGCCGCCTCGAAGTCGGGCACCAGCCGCTCGACCATCTTCGTGTCGGCGAAGCCCGGGCACACCGCGTTGACGCGGACGCCCGAGGCGCGCATCTCGACCGCGGCGACGCGGGTGAGCTGGATCAGCGCCGCCTTCGTCGCGCAGTAGGAGCCGAGCAGCGGGCTGCCGCCGACGCCGGCCACCGAGGCGATGTTGACGACGTTGCCCTGCGACTCGACGAGGTGCCCGATCGCCGCCTTCATCGCGACGAACGGGCCGCGGACGTTGACGTCGTGGATCTTGTCGAAGCTCTCGGTCGACTGCTGCAGCAGCGGCGAGGCGATCTCGATGCCGGCGTTGTTCACCAGGACGTCGAGACCGCCGAGGATCTCCACCGCCTGCGCGACGGCCGACTGCACGGCGGCCTCGTCGGTGACGTCGCAGTTCGCGACGCCGGCCGCGCCGATCTCCTTCGCCGTCGCCTCGGCCGCCGCCGCGTCGAGGTCGCTGACCACCACGCGCGCGCCGCGCTCGATGAACAGCGTGGAGATCGCCTTCCCGATCCCGGCGGCGGACCCGGTGACGAAGACCCGCTTACCGTCCAGCTCGGCCATGTCGCGATTCCTCACTTCGGTGGGGGAGTGGTCCTGCGGCGCAGGGTGTGACGCAAGCTACTGCAAGCCCGCGCCGAAGTGATCAGCGGTGGTCGGCGGCCGTCGCGCCCCGGGCGGCGCGCAGCGTGGCCGCGACGACGCCGCGGGTCTCGGCGGGATCGATCACGTCGTCGATCTCGAAGACGCGGGCGGCGTTGAGGGCCGCGGCGTGCCGGCGCTCGGCCGCCGTGTACTCCGCGACCGCGGCCTCCCGCTCGGCCTCCGGCAGGCCGTCGAGCTCCTTGGCCCTCGCGAGCCGGACCGCGCCCTCGAGACCCATCGCGCCGAGGTGGGCGCCGGGCCAGGCGACGGTGAGCACGGGCCGGTGCGTGCTGCCCCCGAGCATCGCCTGCGCGCCCAGGCCGTAGGCCCGGCGCAGCACGACGCCGACGAGCGGGACCGTCAGCCGCGCCCCGGCGGTGACCATCCGCGAGGCGTGCCGGACCAGCCCGGTGCGCTCGACGTCGGGCCCGACCATGAAGCCCGGGGTGTCGACGAGCGAGACCACCGGGAGGCGCCAGCGCTCGCAGAGGTCGAGGAAGTCGGCGCCCTTGGCCGAGGCGTCGCTGCCGAGCGCCCCCGCGAGGTGGGTCGAGCGGTTCGCCACGACACCGACCGCCATGCCCTCCCACCGGGCCGTCGCGGTGGCGAGCTCCGGGGCGAAGCCGTGGCGCAGCCAGGTCACGCTGCCGGCGTCGGCGAGGGTCTCGACGACCGGGCGCACGTCGAACGCCTCGCGGTCGTTCTCCGGCAGCATCGTGCGCAGCACCGTCTGGTCACCGGCATCCGCTGCGCCGGAGTCGGGCTCGGTGGCCAGCGACAGGAGCCGCCGCGCGACCTCGACGGCCGCGGCCTCGTCGTCGACGACGACGTCGAGCACCCCGTTCGCAGCCTGGTCCTCCACCGGGCCGACCTCCTCCGCGGCGAACCGTCCGAGGCCCCCGCCGGCGATCATGGCGGGGCCGGCCATGCCGAGGTTGGCGTCGGGGGTGGCGACGCGGAGGTCGGCGCACCCGGCGATCACGGCGTTGCCGGCGAAGCAGCGTCCCGACACCACGGCGATGCGCGGGACGATCCCCTCCAGCTCGCCCCACAGCGCGAACGACCCGACGTCGAGCGCGGAGACCAGCGGCAGGTCGACGTCGCGGGGCGCCCGCCGCCGCCCTCGGTGAAGAACACCGTGGGCAGCCGCAGGCGCCGCACGAGCTCGATGAGGCGGTCGGACTTGCGGTGCCCGCGCATGCCCTGCGTGCCCGCCATCACCAGGTAGTCGTACGACAGGGCCGCACACGGGCGGCCGCCGACCGTGGCCGTGCCCCCGATGATCCCGTCGGCCGGGGCCTCGACGACGAGGTCGGCCAGGTCGCGGCGCCGTTCCTGCGCCGCGGTGACGAACCGGCCGTACTCGACGAACGAGCCGGGGTCGACGAGGTCGGCGATGTTCTCGCGCGCGGTCCGGCGCCCGCGGGCGTGCCAGCGGGCGACCTTCTCGGGGCGCGCCCGGTCGGTGGTGAGGAACCGGCGGGCCAGGACCTCGTCGAGCCCGCTCGCGGGGGCGTCGTCGGTCACGCGGTCAGACCCCGCCGAACCGGACGACCTGCCGCGCCTCGCGGCGCGCGACGGTGAAGGGGTTGTCCCACGTCGAGTCGGCGACGGTGCCCTGCGGCGCGGCGTTCGTCACGACCCGGTAGCCCTCGTCGGTGGGGAAGACGGCCTGCACCGTCGCGGGGTCGGAGACCGTGCGGATCGGCGCCGACCGGCGGGAGGTGGGCGCCGCGAGCCGCCCCGAGAGGGTCTCGCCGACCGTCGCGGTCCACTCCTCGGCGTCGCGGACGAACCGCACCGAGCGCACCCGGTCGGTCGGCCCCGGCACGTCGGCCCCCGCACTCGCGGCGAGCTCGCAGTACCGGGCCTCGGTCCGGTCGGGGTCGACCCCGGGCACGAAGAACCCCGTCACGGGTCGACACCGTAGTGCGGACCGCCGGGCGGGAGAACCGTCCGCCCGGCAGCGGTGATCTGCCGGCGCGGCCAGGGGCCCGGGCAGGTCGGCTCGTCGGCCACCGCCCGGGCGGCGCGGTCGGCCAGCCACGCGGGCTCGACGAGCTCGCACGACGACCACGCCGTCGCGCCCCACACCAGCCCGCAGGCCGCCGCCGTGGCCGCGACGAGCCGGGCGCGGTGGTCGGGCACGACGTCGGCGGCGACGCGCGACGCGAGCTCGTCGACGTCGAGGAGGGTCTCGTGGCCGTCGGGGTGGCGGACCCGCGCGCCGACGAAGACGTGCAGGTGGGGGCGCAGGCCGCTCACCCCGCGGACGCGCTCCTCGATGAGGTGGGTGGTGCGCAGCACGGCCGGACCCGTCGCGCCGGGCCCGGCGAGGACGTCGGCCAGCGCCTGGATCCGGCGGACGGTCGCGCGCGCCTCGTCGACGTGGATGCGGCGCAGCGCGGCCACGTCGGCGGCGTGGCCCGTGGACTCGAGGACGGTCATCCACACGGCGAGCGTCGTGGGCAGCGGGAGCGACACGTCGACGGCGTCGTCGGGCGGGAACCCGGTGACCAGGTCGAACAGCGGGGAGCCCGCGACCGGCGCCATCACCACCACCCCCGACCGCGTCGGTGACGCGGAACACCGACGGTACGGCGCCCACGGGTTACCGGCACCCCGGAAGGGGGATTCAGCGCCCGGCCGTCCTCCTGCGCGAAGGGTTCCTCATGCGCCGTTTCGATCTCGTCGTCCTCGGCGCGGGCTCGGGCAACATGCTGGTCGACGAGTCGTGGGCCGACCGCAGCGTCGCGATCGTCGAGCGCGACCGCTACGGCGGAACCTGCCTCAACCGGGGCTGCATCCCGTCGAAGATGCTCGCCTACACCGCCGAGGTGATCGAGACCGTCGAGGGCTCCTCGACCTTCGACGTCGACGCCTCCTACGAGGGGCTGCGCTGGTCGGACCTGCAGAAGCGGGTGTTCGACCGGCTCGACCAGGCCGCGTCCGAGGGGCAGCAGGGCCGCGAGGACAGCGACTTCGTCACCGTCTACACCGGCTCCGCGCGCTTCACCGGCCCGCGCCGGCTCGTCGTGGAGGACGCCGACGGCGGCCGCGAGGAGTTCGAGGCCGACCAGGTCGTCATCGCCGCGGGCGGGCGCCCGGTCGTCCCGCCGCCGGTGCGCGACTCCGGGCTGCCCTACGTCACCTCCGACACCGTCATGCGCCTCGACGCGCCCCCGCGGCGACTCGCGATCATCGGCGGGGGCTACATCGCGGCCGAGCAGGCCCACGTGTTCCACGCGGCGGGCAGCGAGGTCGTGGTCATCGAGGCGGAGGACACGCTCCTGTCCGGGTTCGACGAGGCGGTCACCGAACGGTTCACCGAGCTGGCGGCCGGGCAGTACGAGGTCCACGTGGGGCGCTCGCTCGAGCGGCTGGAGGGCGAGCCGGGCGCGCTGCGCCTGGTCCTCGACGACGACACCGTGGTCGAGGCCACCGAGCTGCTCGTGGCCGCCGGGCGCGTGCCGAACTCCGACCGCCTCGACCTCCACACCGCCGGCATCGACACCCACGACGACGGCCGCATCGTCGTCGACGACGCCCAGCGCACCTCCGCCGAGGGCGTGTGGGCGCTCGGCGACATCAGCTCGCCGGTGCCGCTCAAGCACGTCGCGAACCGCGAGGCCGAGGCCGTCGCCCACAACCTCGCCCACCCCGACGACCTGCGCACCGTCGACCACGACCTCGTCCCGTCGGCGGTCTTCACCAACCCGCAGATCGGCTCGGTGGGGCGGACCGAGCAGCAGTGCCGCGACGAGGGCCTCGACTACGCCGGCGCCCGCGTCGAGTTCGGCGACGTCGCCTACGGCTGGGCGATGGAGGACGGCACGGGGTTCGCGAAGATCCTCGCCGAGAAGGGGACCGGACGTCTCCTCGGCGCCCACATCATGGGCCCGCAGTCGCCCACGATGATCCACATCGTGTCGGTGGCGATGACGTTCGGCATCGACGCGAAGGCGCTGTCGAGCACGCCCTACTGGGTCCACCCCGCCCTCGCCGAGGTCGTCGACAACGCGCTGCGCAACCTGGAGCTCTAGACCGCACCTCCCGCAGCCGCCGGTCGATCATGTACGAGACGTACAAGATCGGGTGTACGAGCTCGCGATGGACCGCGGGTGCCGGCGGTACCGACACTGCTGGTCATGACCACTCCGGACCGCCCCCACGTCATCGTCGTCGGGTGCGGGGGTCTGGGCTCCGCCGCCCTGTACCGCCTGGCCCGCGAGCACGGTCCACGGGTCCTGGGCCTCGAGCAGTTCGACCTCGGCCACGACCGCGGCGCCTCCCAGGACCACTCGCGGATCATCCGGCTCGCCCAGCACCAGCCCGAGTACGCCGCGCTCGCGCCCGCCGCGTTCCGCGCGTGGGCCGAGGTCGAGGCCGAGTCGCTGCAGACGATCGTGACCCGCACCGGCGGGCTGGTCGTCGAGGACACCGAGGCCCGCCGCGACGTCGCCTCGGGCACCCGCAACATCGAGGGCTACACCGCGGTGTTCGAGCGGTTCGGGTTCGACTACGAGCTCCTCGACGCCGACGAGCTCACCGCGCGCTGGCCCCAGTTCCGTCCGGGCGGGTCGGAGCAGGCGATCTACTCGGAGCAGGCGGGCATCGTCGACGCCGGGCGCGCCAACGCCGTGCACGTCGCGCTCGCCCGCGCCCACGGCGCGCAGGTCCGCGAGCACGCCGCGGTGCGCTCCGTGCGCCCCGACGGCGACGGGGTCGTCGTCGAGACCGACGACGTGACCTACCTCGCCGACCGCGTCGTGGTCACCGCCGACGCCTGGACCAACCAGGTCCTCGCCGCGTGCGGCGTGCAGCTGCCGCTCACGGTGCTCCAGGAGCAGGTCACCTACTACGCCACCCCGCACCTCGCCGAGTTCAGCCCGCAGCGCTTCCCGGTGTTCATGTGGCACGGCGAGCACAACTTCTACGGCTTCCCGGTGTACGGCGAGGTCGCCACCAAGCTCGGCCAGCACATGGGCGGGCACGAGACCACCGCCGACGAGCGCACCTTCGACCCGGACCCGGCGCGCCAGAGGCGCTACGCCCGGTTCCTCGAGGAGCACCTGCCCCGCTTCGGCGGCCCCGAGCTCTACAGCCGGACCTGCCTCTACACCGTGCCGCCCGACCAGCACTTCGTGCTCGACACCGTCCCCGGCCACCCCCAGATCGCCGTGGGCATCGGGGCCGGCCACGCCTTCAAGTTCGCCGCGCTGATCGGCGAGCTCCTCGCCGACCTCGCCCTCGGGCGCACGCCCGCGCTGCCGATCGACGCGTTCTCCCTGACCCGCCCGGCCCTGACCGACCCGTCCTTCCCGCGCTCCTTCCACGTCTGACCCGCCCGACCCGTCCGACCGGCCCGACCCGGTCCGACCGGCCCGACCGGCCCGACCCGCCCGACCGGCACCGCCCGGCCCGCCCCGAGAGGAGATCCGCCGCGATGTCCACCGAAGCCCGCCAGCACGCAGACCCGTACGACGCGCTCCCGGCCCGCCCCGTCGACCCGGCCCGCTTCACCGACGAGCGGACCTACCGCGACACGCGGCTCCCCGTCGAGCTCGCGTCGACCCTGATCCCCGACGCCTACACCAGCGACGCGTTCTTCGCCCTCGAGCGCGAGCGGGTCTTCGCGTCGAGCTGGGTCGCCGTCGGGACGACCAGCGAAGTCGACGCGCCGGGGCGGTGCCTGGTCGCCGAGGTCGCCGGGCACTCGCTCATCGTCACCCGCAACCGCCACGGGCAGCTGCGCGCCTTCCACAACGTCTGCCGCCACCGCGCCACCAAGCTGCTGACCGACGACGCCACCCACGTCGGGCGCCGCGACCGCATCCAGTGCCCGTACCACTCGTGGACCTACGACCTCGACGGCGACTGCATCGGCACGCCCCTGTTCGAGGGCTCCGACGTGCCCGAGGGCCAGGAGGCGATCTTCGACACCTCGGACGCGCTGCACTTCGACCGGGCCGACTACGGGCTGCTCACCGCGACGGCCGCCGAGTGGGGCTTCCTCGTCTTCGTCTCCCTCGCGCCCGACCCCGAGCCGCTGTCGGTCCACCTCGGCGACCTGCCGGTCCGGTTCGCCGACCACCAGCTCGAGCAGTGGACACCGCAACGACGGCGCACCTACAAGGTGGCGGCGAACTACAAGCTCATCGGCGAGAACTTCATGGAGTACTACCACCTGCCCTGGGTCCACCCCGAGCTCTCCCGGGTCTCCAAGTTCTCCGACCACTACCGCTGGCAGGGCCCCGGGCTCTACACCGGCATGACCACCACCCCGGTCTCGCGCAACAGCGACGACGGCGGCTGGGACGGCCTCGCGCCGGTCGCGAGCCTCGGGCCGGTCGACGCCGACGCGGGCCGTTTCGTGTGGCTGTTCCCGAACGTCGCCCTCGTCGTGCTGCCCAACCACGCGTTCGTGCTGTTCAACCGGCCCCTGTCGGCGGGGCGCACGGTCGAGACCGCCGTGATCCTCACCCACCCCGACTCGATGGCCGACCCGGAGGCCGACGCCGGCCTCGACCAGCTCGAGAAGTTCTGGGACCTGGTCAACCGCCAGGACCTCGAGATCGTCGAGCGGGTGCAGGAGGGCATCGAGAACCCCGCCTACCGCGGGGGCCGGCTGTGCTTCCGCTTCGAGGAGCCCCTGCACCGCTTCCAGAACATGATCATCGACCACATGGTCGGCGACCGCCGGGTCCCCGCGGGCGACGCCGAGACGCTCGTCCGCATGTTCCCGGACCCGGCGCCGAGGCCGCCCGGTCGGGCGCGACGCTGCCGGTCGAGGACCCCTCGACCGGGCAGGAGATCGCCCGGACCCCGCGGGGCGACGCGGCCGACGTCGACGACGCGGTCGCCGCGGCCGGTGCCGCCGCGGGCCCGGCTCGGGCGGCCACCCCCGCCGAGCGCGGCCGGGCGCTGCGCCGGCTGGCGGCCGCCGTCGACGCCGCGGCCGACGAGCTCGCCGATCTCGAGACCCGCGACACCGGCAAGCCCCGGTCGCTGGCCCGCGGCGAGGTCGCCGGGTGCGTCGGCTACCTCGACTACTACGCCGGCGCCGCCGACAAGCTCCACGGCGAGACGATCCCGATCGGCCCGGGCTCGCTCGCGTACACCGTGCGCGAACCGGTCGGGGTCACCGGCCACATCGTGCCGTGGAACGCGCCGCTGTCGATGCTGTGCCGCAGCGTCGCGCCCGCCCTCGCCGCCGGCAACGCCGCCGTGGTCAAGCCCGCCGAGCAGACCCCGCTGACCGCGCTGCGCTTCGCCGAGCTCGTCGACGCCGCCGGCTTCCCGGCCGGGACGGTGCGCGTCGTGACGGGCCTGGGCGCCGAGGCCGGGCACGCGCTCGCCGCCCACCCCGGCATCGGGTCGCTGACCTTCACCGGGTCGGTCACCACCGGCCGGGCCGTGCTCCGCGCGGCCGCCGAGCACGTCACCCCCGTCGTCACCGAGCTCGGCGGGAAGAGCCCACAGATCGTCTTCGCCGACGCCGACCTCGACGACGTCGCCCAGCAGGTCGTCACCGGCTTCACCGCGAACCCCGGCCAGTACTTCGACGCCGGCACCCGCCTGCTCGTCGCCCGCGAGGTGCACGACGAGCTCGTCGAGCGGATCCGCGCCCGCGCCGCGGCGCTGACCGTGGGCCCCGGGCGCGACGACCCCGACCTCGGACCGCTCGTCTCGGCCGCGCAGGTCCGGCGCGTCCGCGACCACCTCGAGCGCGCCCGGGCCGAGGGCGCCCACGTCGACGGCGTCGCCCCGCGGGTGCCCGAGCAGGGGTACTTCCTGGGCCCCGTGGTCGTGAGCGGCGTCGGCGCCGACATGGAGATCGCGCGCGAGGAGGTCTTCGGGCCGGTCCTCGCCGTGCTGCCGTTCGAGGGCGAGGACCACGCGGTCGCCCTCGCGAACGACAGCGACTACGGCCTCGGCGCCGGCATCCACACCGCGGACGTCGACCGCGCCCTGCGCCTCGCCGACCGCGTCGAGGCCGGCTACGTGATGATCAACGAGTACTTCGCCGGCGGCCCCTCCGTGCCCTTCGGCGGCATCAAGCTCAGCGGTCACGGACGCGAGCGCGGCCTGGTCGCCCTCGACTCCTACCTGCGCTCAAGACCGTCGTCGCCCGCGTCCGCCGCGGGAGAGGCGGTGAGGATTCGACGCATCGAGGTCTGGCAGGCCGAGCTGCCCGTGGTCTGGGCCGCGTTCCGCGCCGAGACGGCTCCCGGGCTCATCGACACCGCCGTGCTCGCGACCTACGGCGACCGACGCCCGTCACGCCGGTGCCGGTCAGCTCGAGGGAGAGCCGCCAGATCCGGTCGGCGGCGTCGGCGTCGCGCAGGGGACGGTAGAGGCGCTGCTCGGCGGGTGCGCCGCCGAGGTGCCCGAGCCCGCCGGGCCCGTACAGGCGACCGCCCGAGGCGTGCGGCGACGTCGCCGCGAGGAGGGCCGGGAGCCCGGCGCTCTCCGGGGTCCCCAGCAGGATGCCGCGGGCGGACAGGGCGCCGATCAGCCGTCGCCCCCGTGCCGGCCGGTCGCGTCCGAGGTCGGCCCGCGGGGCGAGGAGGCTGGTCGGCGCGACACCGGGGTGCGACAGGTTGCTGGTGACGCCCCAGCCGCCGGCCCGGCTGCGGCGGTCGAGCTCGAGGGCGAACAGCCCGAACGCGATCTTCGAGCGGGCGTACGCGGCCATGCCGTCGCCGTAGGACCGGGCCGACTGCAGGTCGTCCCAGTCGATCGCGCCGGAGCGTGCGGCGATGCTGATCTGCGAGGTGACGCGGGCGCGCCCGGCGATCAGCAACGGCATCAGTCCGGCGACGAGGGCGACGTGGCCGAGGTGGTTGGTGCCGAACTGCAGCTCGAACCCGTCCGCGGTGGTCCGGCGGGCGGGTGGGGTCATGACCCCGGCGTTGTTGATCAGGATGTGGACAGGACGGCCCTCGTCGCGCAGGGTCGCGCCGAGAGCCCCGACCGAGGCGAGGTCCGACAGGTCGAGCGCGCGCAACGAGACGTCGGCGCCGGGCGCACGCTCACGGACGGCGGCGACCGCGGCGGCGCCCTTGCGCGGGTCGCGGACCGGCAGGACGACCTCGGCGCCGGCGGCGGCGAGCCGGCCGGCGAGGCCGAGTCCGACGCCGTCGCTGGCGCCGGTGACGACGGCCCGGCGCCCGGAGAGGTCGCCGATCGTGAGATCGGGGGTGCGGGTCACGGTGAGCTCCTGGGGTCGTGGGTGGGAGGATCAGACGGCGGGGGTGGCGGTGATCTCGCGGCGCGCGGTGACGACGGTGACCGCGGCCAGCGCGGCGAACGCGGGCACGGAGGCGACGCCGAGGGCGGCGAGGACCGCCGGGCGGTCGTCGAGGTAGGCCACGCCGCGGGCGGCCAGGTTGAGGGCGTGGAGCACGACGCCGACGAGGGTGCTCAGCGTGTAGACGCGCCGTAGCCGGGTGTGTGCGCCAGTCGGCGGGGCCGCCGACGAGGCGGTTGACCAGCGTGCCGGTGATCGGACGACCGACGAGGACCGAGCCGAGGAACAGCACGCCGAGGGCGGCCGGGATCAGGGTGGGCAGCAGGAAGAACGCCCGGGCCTCGCCGGAGACCGCGGCGATGCCGGCGCACACCCCGGCGACGGCCAGGCCGACCAGCGCGCCGCGCAGGGACTCGCGACGCGCCAGCCGCCCCGCGCACGCCACCGGCGCGGCGACCGCGAGGGCGACGAACGCCGAGGTCAACCCGTCGAGGGCGTCGACGAGAACGAAGGTGACGGCGGGGGCGGCGGCGGCGAGGATGCCCGTGACGCCGCCGGAGCGGGCCAGGCTCGCCTGCAGCGCCTGCGCGAGCGTGGCGTCGGCGCCCGCCCCGTCGGGGCGCGCACCGGGCGAGCGGTCGGCGGGTGCGAGCGCGGGTTCGTGCGACACGGGGAGCTCCGGGGGTCGGCGGCGGTGTGCCGACGACGGTGGCGTGCCTGCGCGCCAGCAACCACGGCCCGCCGATCCGTGGCTGCGCCGGTCCCCCTCGCGCCCGGGGCGGATCGACGATCCGTGGCTCGGCGGTGCGCACCGCCGGTAGGAACGAGGGCGACGCGAGGGGAGGGCGGAGACGATGATCGACCGGACCGGGCTGGCCGAGTTCCTGCGGCGGCGCCGCGAGGCGCTGCAACCCGAGGACGTGGGCCTGCCGCGCGGGTCGCGTCGGCGGACCAGCGGGCTGCGCCGCGAGGAGGTCGCGGCGCTGTGCCACATGTCCGCCGACTACTACGCGCGTCTCGAGCGCGAGCGCGGCCCGCAGCCCTCGGGGCAGATGGTCGCGTCGATCGCGCAGGGACTGCACCTCTCGCTCGACGAGCGCGATCACCTGTTCCGCCTCGCCGGGCAGCACCCACCGACCCGCGGACCGGGCGGTGAGCACGTCGGCCCCGGGCTGCTGCGCATCCTCGACCGGCTCAGCGACACCCCGGCCGAAATCGTGACGGAGCTCGGGAGACGCTGCGCCAGACCCCGCTCGGCATCGCGCTCACGGGCGACACGACCCGCTACACCGGGCCGGCGCGCAGCATCGGGTTCCGGTGGTTCACCGATCCGGCCGTCCGGGCGCGCTACGCGCCCGAGGACCACGACCTGCTGTCGCGGAGCTACGTCTCGGGTCTCCGGGCCGTCATCGCCCTGCGCGGGCCCGACTCACGCGCGGCCCGGCTCGCCGAGGAGCTCCGGCCGCACAGCCCCGAGTTCCGCGCGCTGTGGGACGCCCACGAGATCGGCGTCCGGCCGAACGGGGTCAAGCGCCTCGTGCACCCCGAGGTCGGCGCGCTGGAGCTGTACTGCCAGACCCTGCTCGACCCCGAGCAGGCCCACCTCCTGCTGGTCTACACCGCGGTCCCGGGCAGCGAGAGCCACGAGAAGCTGCGGCTGCTGTCGGTCATCGGGGGCGACACCCTCGGCGACGGCTCACCCGAGCAGGCCGTCACGCCGCGGTGACGGGGGCGCGGGCTGCCGGCGAGGCACCGACGTGCTCGCGGAGGAGGTCGAGCGTGCGGGCGAGCAGGCGTGACACGTGCATCTGGGAGATGCACAGCTCGGCGCCGATCTCGGCCTGGGTCCGGTCGTGGACGAAGCGCAGCACGAGGATCGTGCGCTCGCGTTCGGGCAGGTGGCGGACGAGCTCGCGCACCGTCACGCGGTCCTCGGCGCGGTCGAGGTCGGGGTCGTCGACGATCAGGGTGTCCGCCACCGTGGTCTCGCCGTCGACGCGGCCGGTGCCCGCCGGGGCGTCGAGCGACGTCGGGTTCTTGGAGCCGATCGCGGTCAGGGCCTCGGCGATCTCGTCACGTCCGGTGCCGAGGTGCTCGGCCAGCTCGTCGATGGTGGGGGCACGCCCCAGTTCGGTGGCCAGCGTCGTGGTGGCGCGACCGAGGGCCACGTGACGTTCCTTGACGGCCCGCGGAGTCCGCACGGTCCACGTCCGGTCACGGAAGTGCCGGCGGACCTCGCCCGTGATCGTGGGGACGGCGTAGGACAGGAAGTCGCGCTCGTGGGCCGGATCGAACCGGTCGACCGCGTTCATCAGCCCCATCGAGGCGACCTGCTCTAGGTCGTCCAGCGGCTCACCCCGTCCGGCGTAGCGCCGGGCGATGTGCTGCGCCACGGGGAGGTAGCCGCGGACCAGCCGGTCGCGTCGGGCGGAGCGTCGCGGGTCGTCCGGCGGCGTCGCCGCGTACTCGGCCAGCAGCGGCGCGAGCTCGGCGTACTCGTCGGACGACGATCGGGTCACGACGGACCTCCTGCGCAGACGGATCGGTTCGGGGCGTGGACCGACGGGGAGCAGGGCCGGCACGTCCTGAATGTGCCCCTCGGCGGGTGGGGAACCCGGCGGCCCGCGGGTCAACGTGTGCCAAGATCGGGCCATGTCAGTGGTCACGGTCCGCCCGAGGCCCGAGAAGGTCGCGGTGCTCGCGCTGCCCGACGTCGTGCCGTTCAGCCTCGCGGTGCCCTCGCAGGTCCTGGCCGGGCCGAACATCCGCGACCAGGGGCTCTACGAGCTGGCGGTGTGCAGCAGCGAGGAACGGATGACGACCTCCGACGGGTACGACATCCTCGTCGCCCGCCGTCTCGACGCGCTCGACGACGCCGATCTCGTCATCGTCCCCGGGCCGGTCGGCGAGCCCGCCGACCCGTCTCCCGAGGTGCTGGCGGCGCTGGTGCGCGCGCACGAGCGCGGCGCGCGGATCGCGTCCCTCTGCACCGGCGCCTTCGTGCTGGGTGCGGCCGGGCTCCTCGACGGGCGTCGGGTGACGACGCACTGGTTCTACGCCGACGCGCTGCGCCGTCGGTTCCCGCGGGCCCGCGTCGACGCCGACGTCCTGTTCCACGACGACGGCGCGATCCTCAGCTCGGCGGGGCTGGCCGCGGGCATCGACCTCTGCCTCCACCTCGTCGCCTCGGCCCACGGCGCCGAGCTCGCCAACCGGTGCGCCCGCTACCTCGTCGCCGCGCCGCACCGCCCGGGAGGGCAGGCGCAGTACATCGAGCACCCCGTCCCCGACCCCGCGTCGAGTCCGCTCGCCGAGACCCGGGTGTGGATGCTCGATCACCTCGGCGACGACGTCACGCTCGACGTCCTGGCCGACCGTGCGCACATGAGCCGTCGGACGTTCACCCGGCAGTTCCGGGCCGAGACCGGACGCAGCCCGCTGGAGTGGCTGCTCGAGCAGCGGATCGTCCGGGCGAGGCTCCTCCTCGAGACCACGACCGAGTCCGTCCCCGCCATCGCGCTGCGTGCGGGGCTCGGCAGCGACGCCGCGCTGCGACACCACTTCCGCCGGGCGCTCGGGGTCTCGCCCACGACGTCCCGGCGGACGTTCGTGGCCTCGTCGTCACCGTGACCCCGACGGCCGGGCGGTGGCGGCAACGCCGTGCACGCCCGACCGTGCGGCGCCGGTGCCCGCGAAACCACGCCCCGGTCCCGTGGGGCTGGGCCAGGGAACGGCAACCAGGTCGAACAGCTCACGCGGAGGCCGCGGGCCCAGCCGTGTCCGCTCCCGCGAGATCGGGATCGAGCCAGGCGGGCGGGATGAAGGTGGGGCGCCCTCGCGCATCTGGATGTGCCAGTCGCTGGGGTGGTGTTGGTGGTGGTGCTAGGGGCAGAGCAGGACCAGGTTGGCGAGGTCGGTCGCGCCGCCGGCGAACCAGGGGATGACGTGGTGGACGTCGCAGCGTCGGGGTGAGCGTCGGCATCCGGGGTGGGCGCAGTGGCGGTCGCGGGCGATCACGGCGCGGCGTTGGGCGGTGCTGATGGCGCGGGTCTTGCGGCCGAGGTCGAGGGGCTCGCTCCGGGAGCCCATGACGGTGGGGATGATCGCGGCGTCGCAGGCCAGACGCCGGGCGGCTTCGGGGCTGAGCGGGTGGAGGCCGTCGAGCAGCGTGAACCCTGCCAACCCTTGCCCGCACCGTCGCGGTCGCGGTCGCGGTCGCGGTCGCCAGTGAGGGTGTCGAGGTCGACGGTGACGATCACGGTGGTCTCCGCGACGGCCGCTCCCGTGACGGGCGAGGCGCCTCGACTCGGCGGCCGGGTCTGACGCGTCCTCGCCCAGGGCCTCATCTGCCTGGGCTGCTCCTCGTCGGCGGGCTGCTCCTCGTCGGTGGGCAGGTCGTCGTCGGTGGGCAGGTCATCGTCCACCACGTCGGGATGAGGGTCGGCGGGGCCGGCGTCGTGGGCGAGCAGCCGCAACGCCTCGCCACGACGCGCCTCCAAGGAGCGCCCGGGGCGCAGAACGGTGGTGTCCGCCTCGGGATCCGGTAGCGGGGTGCGGGCTTCGATCGCCGCGCGGATGAGGTCGGCGGTCTCGGGTTCGGCGAATCGGAACCGGCCGGAGAAGCTGCCGTCGCGCCCGGAGTGGATCCGCAGCTCCTCGACCGGACGCTCGGTGTCGTGCGGGGCCTCGCCGTCGGGGTCGTAGCGGAGCAGCACCTCGTGGGCGGCGTCGCCGAGCTGCTGCGGTGACCGCCTACGCGCGAGGTCGGCGAGCTGACGCTCGACCTCCTCCACCACGCCCACGGGCAGCGGCGGCGACACGCACTGCAGACGCTCCACGGTCCGGTGGATCACCTCGACATGCCCGGCCCCGAGCCCGCCCTCGGCAGCGATCCCCGAGGTCGCGGGCAGCACCGGCTCCTCGGGCCCGAACGGCGTGGACTGCGAGGCGACCAGGAGGGCGGCGTGGCGGATCAACCGCCGCGCCTCGCCCGGGTCGACGTGCAGGCACTCGACCAGCAGCTTCGACAGACTGCGGTGCCCCGTCTCGACCACCGCATCGGTCCGCGACAACGCCGCCACCGCCACCAGCGTCCGGTGGCGGGCGGCGTGCTCGGCGGCGACCGCGGACGCGCACGCGTCGAGCGCAGCCACGGAGGCGGGGCTCGGGGCCGCGGTGTCGTCCACCCACCCAGTATCGAACATGTGTTCGACCGACACTAGCCGCCGAATCGCCGCTCTTCAGCAACCGTTCGCGCAGTCATCTGCGCCCGGACGAGCTTCGTCCCGCCGCCACCCGACCAGCCCCGACACTATCGTGGCCCTCTGACGGCGAGTCGCCGATCGTCCACATCGCTCGTCCTCGGGTCGCGCTTCCGCACCCGGTTCACGCGATGGCCTCGCGCCAGGTGGACCAGGTCATGCGCGGAGCCGCGGCGTCGACGTTGAACGGTCGGCTGAAGAGCACGTGGCGCCATGTGGGGACCATCGCGCCGGTCACGGTGATCGCGTCGTCGACGAGGACGTCGCCCCGGACCATGGTCTTGTCCTTCGTGATGATCGTGCGATCGCGTCACCGGGCGCCGGGATGCCGGCGGTGAAGCCCGGTTCGGCCAGGATCGCGGCGGCGACGGGCTTCAGCTCCGCTGCGTGGTCGTCGACGATCCGGTGGTGCCGACGGCCCCCGTCCTCGATCACGGGACGCCCGGGATGGCGGGCCGTCCACACCTGACGGAACCGGCGGTCGAGGTCGGCGACGACGTTGTCCATGTCGACCAGGACCACGGTGGTCATGTCGTCGCCCCGCCGCCGCTGGTCGGCGGGGCGACGACGTGGAGCTCCACGGTCCGGCCGTCGGGATCGACGATCCGGGTCCTCCCCGGCTCGCGACCCTCGCGGGCGGGGACCTCGAAGCCGAGGCGGAGG
The DNA here is from genome assembly GCA_030449875.1 of Aegle marmelos. Lineage (NCBI taxonomy): Eukaryota > Viridiplantae > Streptophyta > Magnoliopsida > Sapindales > Rutaceae > Aegle > Aegle marmelos. Next base: position 48,109 of record JASUUL010000009.1, read on the forward strand.
CGACCGGTCGTGATGTCGCCCGAGGCGGGATAGAGCTCGAGCACCGTGCCGCCGGCGAGCCGGGCCGCGTGGTGGACCGGGCCGGAACCGTGCTGTTCCCGCACGAACTCGAGGCCGAGCTCGGTGTAGAAGGCGCGACACTCGGCGAGGCGCTCGGTGTAGATCACGAGCAGGCTCGCGGACGGCTCGGGCACCGGACCTCCCTGCGGCGTCGTCGGTACGACCATCCTGTCGCATCGGCCGGGCGGTCGTGATCGGCTGTCGCGGCGACGGGTCGGGATCGACGACGGGACGGGGTGCGCGTGGTGTCCGAGGACGACGAGCCGGTGGTGACCTACGAGGTCCGCGACCGCAAGGCCTACCTGACGCTGAACCGGCCCGAGCGCCTCAACGCGATCACCCACGAGATGGCGGCGGGGATCGCCGCGGCCGTCGAGCGCGCCAACGACGACCGCGAGGTCCACGTGATCGTGCTGCAGGGCGCCGGGCGGGCGTTCTGCGCGGGGTACGACCTGCAGCGCTACGCCGAGCAGGGCGACGGTGTCCAGCCGCCGGTCTGGGACCCGATCCAGGACTTCCGGATGATGAAGCGCAACACCGACGACTTCTTCACGCTGTGGCGCTCGCTCAAGCCCACCATCGGCAAGGTGCACGGCTACGCCGTCGCCGGCGGCAGCGACATCGCGCTCTCGTGCGACGTCGTCGTGATGGCCGACGACGCCCGCATCGGCTACATGCCCGCGCGGGTGTGGGGGTGCCCGACGACGGCGATGTGGGTCTACCGCCTCGGCGCCGAGAGGGCCAAGCGGATGCTGCTGACCGGCGACACCATCGACGGGCGGAAGGCCGCCGAGTGGGGCCTGGTGCTCGAGGCCGTGCCGGCCGCGGAGCTCGATGCCGCGGTCGAGGCGCTCGCCGACCGGATGGCCGGCGTCCCGGTCAACCAGCTCGTCATGCAGAAGATGATGGTCAACCAGGCCTACGACAACATGGGCCTGCAGGGCACCCAGGTCCTCGCGACCCTCTTCGACGGCATCACGCGCCACTCGCCCGAAGGCCGCTGGTTCCACGACTTCGCCGCCGAGCACGGCTTCGGGCCGGCCGTGCGGTGGCGCGACTCGGGGGCGTGGATCCCCGAGGGCGGCGGGCCGGTCCCGACCGCCGAGGAGGTGGCCCGCCGCGAGGCCGCCGACGAGCGCTGACGGGGCATAGTGGGCGCATGAGCGTTGAGGTCACCCCGGACGACCTGCCCGGCGCGATCGCGTCCTGCGCCGCGGTCTACCTGCTCACGACCTCCGCCGACCGCCCGCGCCCGCACGTCGGTGCCGTCGCCGCGACGGTCGTCGACGGCGTCGTACGGGTGGTCGGCGTCGGTCGCACCGCCCGGCGCGACCTCGACGCCCACGACGCGGTGACCCTGCTCGGGGCGCCGGCCGAGCCGGGCGGGTACTCGCTCATCGTCGACGGTGTCGGCGCGGTCGTCGGCGAGCACGTCGAGGTCGGCGTGCAGCGCGCCGTCCTGCACCGGCCGGCGGGCTGACGGCCGGGGCGCTCAGCCCTGGTCGGTCACGAGACGGGCGGGGAAGCCGCCGGTCGCGATCGGACCCCAGTGCTCGACGGTGAGGCGGACGAGGGTCTTGTCCTCCTTCGCCATCGCCTCCTTGTACTCCTCCCAGTCCGGGTGCTCGCCCGAGATGGAGCGGAAGTACTCGATGAGCGGGTCGAGGGCGTCGGGCATGTCGAGGACCTCGGCCGTGCCCTCCACGTGGACCCAGGGGCCCTCGAAGTCGTCGGAGAGCATGCACATCGCGACGCGGGGGTCCTTGCGGATGTTGGCGACCTTGGCGCGCTCGGGGTAGGTCGAGACCAGCAGCCGGCCCTGCGCGTCGATCCCGACGGTGACGGGGCTCGTCTGGTCCCCGCCGTCGGTGCGGCGGGTGACCACGACGGCCTTGTGACGGGTGCGCAGGAACGCCACCAGCTCGTCGTGGTCGACACGGTCGTTCGTCGCGACGTTCGCCATGACCCGAGCCTAACGATCATGTCCGCCCGACCGCCGTGTCGCGGCGTACCCGGCGGCCGCCCGGTGTGGCGAGACTCGCACCGTGGGCCGCGTCGTCCCTGGTCGAGGGGCTGCGTGACGCTCGCGACGTGGCGGTCGGGCGTACGACGGGGACCGTGGGCGTCATGCCCCCGCCCCTCCCGTCGTCGCGCCGGCCCCGGCGGTGCGACCCGTCCACGGCGTCGTCGCCTCCGACGGCGTCCCGCTGCACGTCGAGATCCGTGGGCGCAGCGGTCCCGTCGTCGTGCTGTCCCACGGCTTCACCGTCGACTCCGGCGAGTGGGGCCGGCAGGTGGCCGCGCTCGCGGGCCGCGCCCGGGTCGTGACCTGGGACCAGCGCGGGCACGGTCGGTCCGGGTGGGGCGACCCCGGCCGGGCCACGGTCGAGCAGCTCGCCGACGACCTCGTCACGGTGCTCGACGCCGTCGCCCCGCGCGAGCGCGTCGTCCTGGGCGGGCACTCGATGGGCGGGATGACGATCCTGGCGCTCGCCCACGCCCGGCCCGAGTGGTTCGGCACCCGGGTCGGCGGGGTCCTGCTCGTGGCGACCTCGGCGGGCGACCTGCTCGGCGAGGGCCTCGTCGGCCTGCTGCACCGCGGGACGCGGCGGCTGGGCCTGCTCCCGGCGGTGCTGACCGCGGCGAGCGTCGCGGCGCCGGTGGCCGACCGCCTCCCGTGGCGGGGGTCCCGCGCGGGCCGCTGGTTCCTGCGCCGGCTCCTGTTCACGCCCACTGACGCCGACAGCGACGTCCGCGAGGCGCAGCACGTGAGCGAGAGCCTGCCGCTCGCCGTCGGCGCCGCGTTCTCGCGGGCCATGCTCGACCTCGACGAGACCGACGGCCTGCCCGCGCTGCGACGGGTGCCGACCACCGTCGTGGTGGCCGAGGACGACCGTCTCACGCCCGCCGCGCACGGCGAGCGGATCGCGGAGGCGCTCGCGGGGACCTGCCGGGTCGTGCGGGTGCCCGCCGCGGCGCACGCCGTGCCGCAGACCCACCCCGAGCCGGTCGACGCCGCGCTCGCCGACCTCGTCGACGGCCTGGTCCACGGCCGGCGCCGCCGCGGCGACGTCGAGCCGGGTCAGTCCCCGTCGACGGCGACCACGAGCTCGCCGCCCTCGTCGCGGACCGCGTAGGCGGCGACGTCGTCGGCGCCCGTGGAGCACGTCCCGTCGGCGAGGGAGAACTGGTGGTTGTGCAGCGGGCACATCACGACGTCGGCGTCGACGAGGCCGTCGGCCAGCGGGCCGCCGAGATGGGGGCACGTCGCCCCGAGCGCGTGCAGCCCGCCCGCGCGGGTCCGGAAGACGGCGATCTGGTCGTCGCCGACCGCGAACGCCCGGCCCTCGCCCACCGGGATCTGGTCGACCGGGCCGAGGCGGGTCTCGGCGCCGCTCACCGCCGCACCGGGACCTGCGGCAGCGGCACCATCGGCAGCGCGTCGTGGAACTGGCCCGGCGTCGCCTCCTGCTGGTCGGCGGCCCACGGGTCGGAGTAGCGGTCGACCGACTCCTGCATCCGCGCGTCGAGACCCTCGGCGAGCCCCTCGCTGTCGTCGACGATCACGGCCTTGAGCCACTCGAGGCCCATGCGGGGGACGAAGTCGTAGGTCCGCTCGAGCCAGTTGGCGTTCTCGCGGTAGTACTGCAGGAAGCGCCCGGTCAGGAGGACCGCCTCGTCGTGGGAGTCGACGGTGGCGAGGACGTCGCCCTGCCGGATGGTCGCGCCCGCCGCGCCGCCGACGTAGATCTGCCACGCCGGACCCTCGACGGCCACCAGGCCCACGTCCTTCACCATCGACTCGGCGCAGTTGCGGGGGCAGCCCGAGACGCCCAGCTTCATCTTCGCCGGGCCCTCGATGCCCTTGTAGCGCTCCTCGATGTCGATCCCCAGTCGCGTCGAGTCGCCGAGCCCGAAGCGGCAGAAGTCGGTGCCCACGCACGTCTTCACCGGGCGGAAGCTCTTGCCGTAGGCCCAGCCCGAGGGCATGTCGAGGTCGGCCCAGACCTCGGTGAGCTTCTCCTTGGGGACGCCGAGCAGGTCGATGCGCTGCCCGCCCGTCAGCTTGATCATCGGGATCTCGTGCTTGTCGGCGACGTCGGCGATGCGGCGCAGCTGGTCGGACGTGGTCACGCCGCCCGACATGCGCGGGACGACGGAGAACGTGCCGTCCCGCTGGATGTTGCCGTGCACGCGGTCGTTGATGAAGCGGGCGTCGCGCTCGTCCTCGTAGTCCTCGGGCCACATCATCCGCAGCAGGGCGGCGAGGCCCATCTTCGAGCCGACGTGCTCCCGGCCCTCGGGAGCGAGCGCCGCGAAGACCGCCGAGACGCTCTTCAGCTCCTGCTCGCGGATCGCCTTCATGAGCTCGGGCTTGTCGAGCGGGACGCCCGGCACGTAGTAGGCGTCGGCCGGGTCCTCGGCGCCGCCGCCGTCGAGCGCGACGTCGACGATCTCCTTGACGAGGCCCTTGCACGACCCGCAGCCCTTGCCGGCGCGGGTCCGGTCCATCACCGCCGAGGCGCTGGTGCAGCCGCCCTCGGTGACTGCACAGACCAGGGCGGCCTTGTCGACGCCGTTGCAGTTGCAGACCTGGGTGTCGTCGGGGAGGGCGGCCGCGCTCGAGGCGTCGTCGCCCGTGCCGAGGTCGAACAGGAGCTTGACGCGCTCGGAGGGCAGCGCGGAGCGGGAGTCGAACGCCTGGGTCAGGGACGCCACCCGGCTGACGTCGCCGACCAGCGTCGCCCCGACCAGCGTGCCGTCGCGGATGATGACCGTCTGGTAGACGCCGCGCCCGGTCTCGAGAACTGCACGAACTCGTCGGTGTCGTGCTCGGGCTCGCGCAGGCCCATCTGGGCCACGTCGACTCCGGCGACCTTGAGCTTCGTCGCGAGCCGCGACCCGTGGTAGCGCGCGTCGGGGTCCGCGCCGGTCACGACGTCGGCGAGCACGGCGGCCTGCTCCCACCGCGGCCCCACCACGCCGTAGACCTCGCCCCGGTGCTGGGCACACTCGCCGACGACGTAGATGTCCTCGTCGTCGACCGAGCGCATGCGGTCGTCGACGACGATGGCGCGCTGCGTCTCGAGGCCCGAGACCATGGCCAGCCCGACGTTGGGCCGGATCCCGGCGGTGACGACGACGGTGTCGCACTCGAGCGTCGAGTCGTCGGAGAACCGCACACCGGACACCGCGCCCGAGTCGCCGGTCAGGATCTCCGTCGTCTTCACCCCGAGGTGCATGTGCAGGCCCATGCCCTCGAGCTTGCTGCGCAGCACCTTCGACGCCTCGGCCTCGAGCTGCTGGTTCATCAGCACCTCGGTGGGGTGCACGACGTGCACGGCGAGACCGTGCGCCTGCAGGCCGGCCGCGGCCTCCAGCCCCAGCAGCCCGCCGCCGATCACGACCGCGGTCCTCTTGCCCTCGACGTGGCGCAGCATGCTCGTCGCGTCGTCGAGGCTGCGGAAGCCGAACACCCCGGGGTGAGCTCGGTCCTCGACGCCCACATGCCGTCCATCGGCGGGAAGAACGAGCGGCTGCCGGTGGCGAGGACGAGAGTGTCGTACGGCGTGACGGAGCCGTCGTCGCCGTAGACGACCTTGGCCCAGCGGTCGATGCGCACGACCCGGACGCCGGCGTGCAGCGTGATGCCGTTGTCGTCGTACCAGTCCACCGGGTTGAGGAAGATCTCGTCGTCGTCCTGCGCGTCGACATCGAGGTTGTCGACGACCCCGCCGGCGGCGTTGGCGAGGACCTCGGAGAGCAGGATCCGGTTGTAGTTGCCGTACGGCTCGTCGCCGAAGACGGTGATCGTGAACTGCTCCCCGCCGCCGCGGGCGAGGATCTCCTCGAGCGCCCGGGCGCCGGCCATGCCGTTCCCGACGACGACGAGGCGGCGCCGTTCGTCAGCGGCGGCGTCGGCGGCGGGCCGGGCCCGTGGCTCGACCGCGGTCATCAGACCTCCACCAGACCCATGTCGACCACGACCGTGCCGTGCAGGCCCTCGGGGGCGGCCAGGTGGATCTCGATCGACGAACCGGCCAGCAGATCCTCGACCACGCGCAGCGAGACGTGCATGTCGGCCCTGGCCCCGATCGGCAGCCAGCGCGCGGGGGCCCCGTCGAAGACGAGCACGAGGCTGACCAGCTCGGCGGAGGCGTTGCCGCCGCGGACGTAGAGCACCTGGCCGGTGGTGCCGGCGGGGACCGTGTAGGTCAGCGACGGGTGCAGCAGCGACGGCTTCGCGAGGCCGTGGCCCTCGAAGGCGAAGACACCCTGGAGGAAGCGTGGGGTGGTCATCATCCGGACTCCTCGGCGGTGGTGGGCTCGGCGGCGGGCTCGGCGGCGTCGAGCGCGACCGCGCAGGTCTTGAACTCGGGCATCCGCGACGCGGGGTCCAGAGCGGGGTTCGTGAGGTCGTTGATCGTGGCGCCGCCCGACCAGTGGAACGGGGCGAAGCCGGTGTCGGGCCGGATCGTCGGGGTGAGCCGCACGCGCATCCGGGCCTCGCCGCGGCGGCTGCGCAGGACGACGTCGCTGCCCTCGGCGACGCCGACGCGGGCGGCCAGGTCGGGGTGCAGGTCGACCACGGGCTCGGGGTCGGCGTCGAGGAGCGCCTTCGTGCGTCGGGTCTGGCTGCCCGACTGGTAGTGCGCGCGGCTGCGCCCGGTCGTGAGGCGGTACGGGTACTCGGCGTCGGGGAGCTCGTCGGCGTCGCGGTGGTGCACGACGTGGAAGCGCGCGCGCCCGTCGGGGTGGCGAACCCGTCGCGGAACATCCGCGGGGTGCCGGCGTGGGGTTCCGCCGTCGGCCCCAGATCGGGGCAGGGCCAGAACACCCCGCGCTCGGTCTCGATGCGCTCGTAGGTGATGCCCGAGTAGTCGGCCTTGCCGCCGGCGCTCGCCCGGCGCAGCTCGTCGAACACGGTCGCCGGGTCGGTGTCGAAGTAGGCGCCGCGCCCGAGGCGTCGCGCCAGCTCGGCGAGCACCCACAGGTCCGAGCGCACGCCCACGGGCGGCTCGACGGCCTGCCTGCGGCGCAGCACGCGACCCTCGAGGTTGGTCATCGTGCCCTCCTCCTCGGCCCACTGGGTGCAGGGCAGGACGACGTCGGCGAGCTCGGCGGTCTCGGAGAGGAAGAGGTCGGACACGGCGAGGAAGTCGAGCGCGGCGAGGCGCTCGCGCACGTGGGCGGCGCGGGGCGCGCTCACCGCGACGTTGGAGGCCTGGACGAGCAGGGCGCGCACCCCGCCGTCGGGACCGAGCGCGTCGAGCATCTCGTAGGCCGAGACGCCCGGCGCCGGGAGCTCGTCGGGGTCGACGCCCCAGACGCCCGCGACGTGCTCGCGCGCCGCGGGGTCGGCGAGCATCCGGTAGCCGGGCAGCTGGTCGGCCTTCTGCCCGTGCTCGCGCCCGCCCTGGCCGTTGCCCTGCCCGGTGACCGTCGCCCAGCCCGAGTACGGGCGCCCCGGCAGGCCGAGCGCCAGCGCCAGGTTGATCCACGCGAGCGCGGTGTCGCTGCCCTTGGCGTGCTGCTCGGCCCCACGCGCCGAGAGGATCATGGTGGCGCGCGACTCGGCGAGCAGGCGCACCGTGCGCTCCATGACCGCGACCGGGACGCCGGTGATCCGCTCGACGCGGTCGGGCCAGTACTGGCGCATCGCCCGCCGGACCGCCGACCAGCCCGTGGTGCGCTCGCCGACGTAGGAGGTGTCGACGAGGCGGTGCTTGATCGCGAGGTGCAGCAGCCCGTTGGCCAGCGCCAGGTCGGTGCCGGGCACCGGCTGCAGGTGCACGTCGGCGGCCCTAGCCGTGGCGGTGTAGCGGGGGTCGACGACGACGTGGGTGGCGCCGCGCTCGCGCCCCGCCGCGAACCAGCGCATCGCCGGGGGCATGGTGTCGGCCGGGTTCGACCCCACGAGCAGCACCGTGTCGGCGCGGGCGATGTCGGCGAGCGGGAACGGCAGCCCGCGATCGATGCCGAAGGCCTTGTTGGCCGCCGCGGCGGCCGAGGACATGCAGAAGCGGCCGTTGTAGTCGATCGAGGCGCTGCGCAGCGCGACCCGGACGAACTTCCCCGCCTGGTAGGCCTTCTCGTTGGTCAGGCCACCGCCGCCGAACAGCCCCGCGGCGTCGCGTCCGTACCGCACCTGGGCGTCGCGCAGCCCCGCCGCGACCCGGTCGAGCGCCTCGTCCCACGACGCCTCGCGGAACGGTCCGGTGCGGGCGTCGCGGACCAGCGGAGCGGTGAGCCGGTCGGGGTGCTCGAGCAGCTCGGCCGCCGACGACCCCTTCTCGCACAGCGCGCCGCGGTTGGTGGGGAACATCGCGCCCTCGACCGCCACGCCGCCGCCGTCGGACTCGGCCCGCGCGCGCAGCGTCATCCCGCACTGCAGGGAGCAGTAGGGGCAGTGCGTGCCGACCGAGCTCGTCCCGCCGGCGAGCGGGAGCGGAGTGGGTGCGGTCATGGCATCCACGTTGCGCGGCCGCCGTTTCCTCCGCGTTACACGAGCGATACGGACGGTGCGAGGTGCTCGTCACGCCCTGCCTTCGCCCGGACGTCACACATGGACATCGCCGCGTAACACGCCGTCCTTAACGTCCCCGAACCATGAGCGCAGAACCGGCCACTGACTCGGGTGCCGCGACGCCCACCCGACGAGGTGGACGCTGGATCGACGACTGGCGTCCCGAGGACGAATCGTTCTGGAACTCGGTCGGCAAGAAGATCGCCACACGGAATCTGTGGGTCTCGGTCTTCTCCGAGCACATCGGATTCTCGATCTGGTCGCTGTGGTCGGTGCTGGTGCTGTTCATGCCGAACGGTCCCTTCGGCCTCGACGTGGCCGGGAAGTTCTTCCTCGTCGCGATGCCGACGTTGGTCGGCTCGGTGCTGCGGCTGCCGTACACGATGGCCGTGGCGGTGGTCGGCGGGCGGAACTGGTCGATCATCGCGGCGGGCCTGCTGCTCGTCCCGACGGTCCTCGCCGCGTGGATCGTCGAGCCGGGCGTCAGCTACACGACGCTGATGATCCTGGCCGCGGTCGCCGGCCTCGGCGGCGGCAACTTCGCCTCCTCGATGGCCAACATCAACGCATTCTTCCCGGAACGGGAGAAGGGCAAGGCGCTCGGGCTCAACGCGGGCGGCGGCAACCTCGGCGTCGCGGTGATCCAGCTGATCGGCCTGCTCATCATCGCGACCGCCGGCACGGGCACGACGGGCATCCGCATCCTGCTCGGGATCTACATCCCGCTGATCGTCGTCGCCACGGTCTGCTCCGCCCTGCTCATGGACAACCTCTCGACGATGCGCAACGACACCGGTGCGCTCAAGGAGGCCACGCGGGACCCGCAGACCTGGATCCTGTCGTTCCTCTACATCGGGACGTTCGGGTCGTTCATCGGGTACAGCTTCGCCTTCGGGCTCGTGCTGCAGAACCAGTTCGGGCGTGACCCGCTCGGCGCGGCGCTGCTCACCTGGATCGGCCCCCTGCTCGGTTCGCTGATCCGCCCCGTCGGCGGGATGCTCTCCGACCGCATCGGGGGCACGAAGGTCACGTTCTGGAACTTCGTCGCGATGGCGGTCAGCTCGCTGATCTGCATCGGGGCGTCGGCGATCGACTCGCTGCCGATCTTCGTCGTCGGTTTCGTCCTGCTGTTCATCACCTCGGGCATCGGCAACGGCTCGGTCTACAAGATGATCCCGGCGGTGTTCCGCACGAAGGCGCTCGCGTCGAGCGAGGAACGGCGGCCAGGAGGAGAGCAGGGCGAGCACCAGCAGGCTGCTTTGCTCTGGGCGCGCCGCACGTCCGGGGCGGTCATCGGGATCGCCGGCGCGATCGGCGCCTTCGGCGGCCTGCTGATCAACCTCGCCTTCCGCGAGTCGTTCCAGGTGGCGAAGACCGGCACCCCGGCCTTCTGGTCGTTCGTCGCGTTCTACGCCGTCTGCTTCGCCGTCACCTACGTCGTCTACCTGCGGAACGCGAAGGCCGCGACCGATCCGAAGACCGGGACGCGCCTCTCCTACGCCCAGGTGTGAGCTGTGCTCTTGTGTGCGTTTTGGGGGGCTTTCGCCCCCGAAAGCGCACACATGCGACCGAAGGGAGCAACAGCATGAGGACGGTCGTCGTCGTCGGCCACGGGATGGTCGGCCACCGGTTCGTCGAGTCGCTGCGCCGCCGCGACACGGCGCACGAGTGGCGCGTCGTCGTCCTCGCCGAGGAGTCACGGCCGGCCTACGACCGCGTCGCCCTCTCCTCCTACATCGAGGACAAGACCTCCGAGGACCTCGCGCTCGCCGAGGAGGGCTTCTTCGACGACGAGGGCGTCGACCTGCACCTCGACGACCGCGTCGTCGGTGTCGACCGGGAGCGCCGCCGGGTCACCACCGCGCGCGGGCGCACGGTCGACTACGACGAGCTGGTGCTCGCGACGGGCTCGTACCCGTTCGTGCCGCCGGTCGAGGGCCGTGACCTCGACGGGGTGTTCGTCTACCGCACGCTCGACGACCTCGACGCGATGCGGGCCGCCGCCGGGGAGGCCACCGCCCGCGCCGGCGCCGGGCGCCGCTCCGGGGTGGTCGTCGGCGGCGGGCTGCTCGGGCTCGAGGCGGCCAACGCGCTGCGCCAGCTCGGGCTCTCGCCGCACGTCGTGGAGATGGCGCCGCGGCTCATGCCGGTCCAGGTCGACGACGCGGGCGGAGCGCTGCTCGCCCGCCTCGTCTCCGACCTCGGCCTGCGGGTGCACACCGGGGCGTCGACGAGCTCCATCGCGCGCGACCACCGCGGCGGGCTCACCGTGACGCTCTCCGACGGCACCGAGCTCGACGCCTCGGTCGTCGTCTTCTCCGCGGGCATCCGCCCCGCCGACGGGCTCGCCCGAGAGATCGGGCTCGCGACCGGCGAGCGCGGCGGCGTGCTGGTCGACCGGCGCTGCCGCACCGCCGACGAGCACGTCTGGGCGGTGGGCGAGGTCGCCGCCGTGGAGGGCCGCACCTACGGCCTCGTCGCGCCCGGCTACGCGATGGCCGAGGTCATCGCCGACCGGCTCGCGGGCGGCGACGAGCGCTTCACCGAGGCCGACCTGTCGACCAAGCTCAAGCTGCTCGGCGTCGACGTCGCGAGCTTCGGCGACGCCCACGCCGCCACCACCGGCGCGCTCGAGGTCCGCCTCGACGACCCCGTCGCCGGGACGTACGCCAAGCTCGTCGTCACCGACGAACGGACGGAGGGATCGACGCCGACGCTGCTCGGCGGCGTGCTCGTCGGCGACGCCGAGCACTACGAGACGCTGCGCGGCTTCCTCGGCGAGCGGCTGCCCGGCGACCCGATGTCGCTCATCGCTCCGGCGTCCGAGGGCGCGGTGGGGGTCGGCATCGACGCGCTGCCCGACGGCGCGCAGATCTGCTCGTGCAACGCGGTCACCAAGGGCGCGCTGGTCGAGGCGATCACGTGCGGCGCGGCGTCGACGGTCGCCGACCTCAAGGGCTGCACCCGCGCGGGCACCACCTGCGGGTCGTGCGTGCCGACGCTCGCGAAGGTGCTCACGAGCTGCGGCGTCGAGGTGTCGAAGGCGCTGTGCGAGCACTTCGCGCACAGCCGCGCCGAGCTCTACGAGATCGTCATGGTCACGGGGCTGCAGACCTTCTCCGAGATCGTCGAACGGCACGGCACCGGGCGCGGCTGCGACGTCTGCAAGCCGGCGTCGCCTCGATGCTGGCGACACTCGCGTGCCAGGAGGACGGCAAGGCCAGGCACGTCCTCGACGGCGAGCTCGCCACGCTCCAGGACACCAACGACCACTTCCTCGCGAACATGCAGCGCAACGGCACCTACTCGGTGGTGCCACGTCTACCCGGGGGCGAGGTGGACGCCGCCGGCCTCATCGCCATCGGCGAGGTCGCCCGCGACTTCGGGCTCTACACGAAGATCACCGGCGGGCAGCGCATCGACATGTTCGGCGCCCGCGTCGAGCAGCTGCCGGCGATCTGGAAGCGGCTGGTCGACGCCGGGTTCGAATCGGGCCACGCCTACGGCAAGAGCCTGCGGACCGTGAAGTCGTGCGTGGGCACCGACTGGTGCCGCTACGGCGTGCAGGACTCGGTCGGGCTCGCCGTCGCCCTCGAGCTGCGATACCGGGGCCTGCGCTCGCCCCACAAGCTGAAGTCGGGCGTGAGCGGCTGCGCGCGCGAGTGCGCCGAGGCGCGCAGCAAGGACTTCGGGGTGATCGCCACCGAGACCGGGTGGAACCTCTACGTCGGCGGCAACGGCGGGTTCACCCCACGCCACGCCGAGCTCATCGCCTCGGACCTCGACACCGTGACGCTGGTCCGCACGATCGACCGCTTCCTCATGTTCTACGTGCGCACCGCCGACCGGCTCCAGCGCACCGCGCCGTGGATCGAGTCGCTCGACGGCGGGCTCGACCACCTCCGCGAGGTGATCATGGAGGACTCGCTGGGCATCTGCGACGAGCTCGACGAGCAGATGGCCCGGCACGTGGCGGGCTACGCCGACGAGTGGGCCGCCGTGCTCGACGACCCCGAGAAGCTCGCCCGCTTCACCTCGTTCGTCAACGCCCCCGGCGTGCCCGACCCGACGATCGAGTTCGTCGACCACCTGGGCCGGCGCGTCCCCGCCGGGATGAAGGACGGTCAGCCGACCGATCTGGCGGCGCTCGGGCTCGGCGGCGTCCCGATCAGCGACGGCGCCCGCATCCCGATGGGAGCACCGGCATGACGACGACCAAGGACCCGCGCCCGCAACCCGCCGCGCCGGTCGCGCCGGCACCGTCCGGCGGGTGGACCGCGATCTGCCCGCTCGAGCGCCTGCAGCCCGAGCGCGGCGTGGCGGCCCTCGTCGGGGGCGAGCCGGTGGCGGTGATCCGCACCCACGACGACCGCCTGTTCGCCCTGCACAACGTCGACCCGTTCTCCGGCGCGTCGGTGCTCTCGCGCGGCATCGTCGGCGACCTCGGCGGGACGCCCGTGGTCGCCTCGCCGCTGCACAAGCAGCACTTCGCGCTCGAGACCGGGGTGGCGCTCGAGGACCCGGACGTCGCGGTGGCGACCTACGCGGTCCGGGTGGTCGACGGCACGGTCGAGGTCGGCGGGCCGTAGCGGCCGCGGGTGGCGGTGGCCGCGGCGCTCGGGGCCGCCACGGCCGCCGGTCACCCGTACAGCGCCTCGGCGTTGCCGCTGAAGACGTGGCGGGCGAGCTCGCCGTCGCCCGCCGCGGCCCGGAGCCGGGCGACCTCGCCCTCGCGGTCGCCCCAGGGCTCGTCGCTGGCGAACAGGACGCGGTCGTGGCCGGTGCCGCGGCGCTCGATCTCGGCGGCGAGCCAGCGCGGGGCGAAGCCGATCGCCCAGCTCGTGTCGGTGTAGACCTGCTTGCCCGCCGCGATCCAGTCGAAGAAGCGGCCACCGACGAGCTTGATGTGCCCGCTCATGCCGCCGCCGAGGTGCACCAGGTGAATCTTCACGTCGTCGCCGTAGCGCTCGACGAGCTCGCCGACCTCGTCGATGTCCGACGCGCCGCCCGGCGAGGTGTGGACGTGCACGACGTGGCCGTGCTCGCGGGCGGTGTCGAAGATCGCGTCGAGCTGGGGCCGGCACTCCTCGTCGCTCGCCCGGCCGCCGAGCAGGAAGCTGGTCTTGATGACGCGGACCGAGGGCTCGGCAGCCAGCCGGAGCGCTCTCGCGGTCATCTCGGCGTCCTGGGCGCGCGGTGAGGTCCAGATGCCGGCGCGGATGCGGTCGTCGGCCGCGGCGGCCTCGAGGCAGAGCTCGTTGAGGGCGAAGGACGCGCCCGCGTCGGGCACGCCGTAGTTCGGGATGGCGAGCGCGAGCTCGGTGCCCTCCGCGTCGAGGTCGGCGCGCAGCTGATCGACCGTCGCGCGCGCCCCGACGTCGGGGTTGACGGGGGACCGCCGTAGAACGGGTACGACGGGAGCACCCCGAGGTGGCGGTGCGCGTCGGTCATGCGGAGCTCGGGCACGCGTCGTCCTTCCGTCGTGCGTAGGCCGCGATGTGCGCCGCGGCGGCGGTGTCCCACGAGTGCGAGGCGGCGAGGGCGCGCCCGGCCGCGACCCGCGCGGGGTCGGGTCCGGCCAGCGCCGCGGCGAGGGCGTCGGCGAGGCCCGCGGGGCCGCTCGCGAAGAGCGCGGCCGACCCGAACACCTCGCGCAGCACCGGGAGGTCGCGGGCGACCAGCGGGACCCCGCGGCGAGCGCCTCCATCGCCGCCAGCCCGAAGCCCTCCTTGGTCGAGGGGAACGCGAAGGCCGCGGCGCCCGCCACCAGGCCGGGCAGCTCGTCGTGGGCCACGGGGCCGAGCAGCACGGGCTCGACGCCGAGCTCCGCGGCGCGGGCGAGGGTCGCGGCCCGGTAGTCGCGGTAGTCGAACAGGGTGTCGCCGCCGGCGACGAGCAGCGGGACGTCCACCCCCGCCCGCGCGAGCAGCGCCATCGCCTCGACCAGGTCGAGGGTGCCCTTGCGGGGCTCGATCCCGCCGACGGCGAGGACGTAGCGCCCGTGTCGGGCTCGCCACGGGTCGCCGGCCCCGTCGTGCTCGGCGGCGGCGAAGCGGGCGGCGTCGACCCCGTTCCCGATCACCGTCACCGACCGCCCCCACCCCGCGCGCACCTCGCGGGCCACCGCCTCGGACACGCAGACCAGCGCGCCCGGCTCGACGACGGCGCGCTCGTGGCAGGCCGCGAGGGCCGGGGTGGTGAACTCGTCGAGGTGGTGCACGGTGCGCCACAGGTCCTCGTAGCCGTGGGCGAGGCCCTCGGCGTTCGCCGACAGGCAGTCCGGGGCGTGGCGCACGTCGACCGGGCCGGCGTCGCGCAGGGCCGCCGCGAGCAGGTCGACCGAGCGCAGGATGCGGTCGCCGACCCCCTCGCCGTCCACCTCGGGCACCGCGACGAGCCGGACCTCGACGCGCGGATCGACCGGGCGGAAGAAGCCGGCGTCGCCCCCGCGCGCCAGGGCGTGCACCGACACCGCGTGCCCGGCCCGCGCGAGGGCCTCGGCCAGCGCGAGCGTGTGGACCACCCCGCCGCGCGGCTTGGTGGAGTAGGTCGAGAGCCGGACGCGCACTACGCGCGTCCGTAGGCGGCGGGCCGCCGCTCGTCGAGGTGGTGCAGGACGGCGCGGGCGGACGCGATCGCCCGCTCCGGGTCGAGCTCGGCGACGGCGAGCCCGCCCTTCGACCAGGTCCGGGCGAGGATCTCCCCGCCGGGTCCGACGACCTTCGCGCGCCCGAGGAAGTGCAGGGCGCCGCTGCGCCCGGTCTGGTTCGCGGACAGCCACACGACCTGGTTCTCCGCGGCGCGAGCCTGGTCGTAGAGGTCGAACAGCCGGGCCTGGCGGTCCTGGGCGATGCGCGGCGCGCGGTGGGTCAGCGACGTCGGCCAGGCCGAGAGGCACGCGATGGTCGTCGCGCCGTCGACGGCGAGGGCGCGGGCCGCCTCGGGGAAGGTCTTGTCGTGGTCGATCAGCATGCCGAGGCGTCCCGCGGGCGTGTCGAAGGCGGTGAACCCGTCGCCGGCGCGGAAGAGGGCCGCGACCCCGGCCGGGTGGTGGACCTTGCGGTGCCTGCCGAGGACGCCGTCGCCCGAGACGCACACCGCCGACTGGTGACGGACCGGCCCGGCGGCGTCGTCGGGCTGCGCTCGCAGTAGCCCAGGCNCACGACCATCTCCCCGGCGAGCTCGGCCACCGCGCGGATCGCGGGGTCGTCGGGCTCCAGGCACGGTGGGAGCGCGTCGGCGTCCGGGGCGCGCAGGTCGGTGAGGTACCCGCCGAGGGTGCCGTCGGGCAGGGCGAGGACGCCCGCCCCGCCTCGCGGGCGTGGGAGACGATCACCTTGACCCGCTCGAGGTCGAACGCGAGGTCCCGGGTGAAGTGGGCCGCGGCAGCGGCGAGACGGACCACCCGCGGGCCTAGGCGCTCGTGGCGTGCAGCGCGGGGCCGGCCGGGAGGTAGCTCGTCGGGCGCCGGTCGCGCAGGTGGCCCATGAACCGGCGCGCCCTCGACGGCGCCGTCGACGTCGACCGACGCCACCGCGAGGCCCGCGTCGGTGCCGGTCGTGTCGAGCACCTCGCCGCCGGGGTCGACGATCTTCGCGCTGGCCACCAGGCGCATGTCGCCGAACGTCCCGGCCTGGTTGGCCGACACCCAGACGATCTGGTTCTCGAGGGCGCGGGCCCGGTCGAAGAGGTCGAAGCGTCGGGTCCACCGGTCGTCGGCGAGCACCCGGGCGGGGTCGGTCCGCGACGCCGGCCAGGCCGACATGCAGACCACGATCCGGGCCCCGTCGTCGGCGAGCGCGCGGGCCGCCTCCGGGGAACGCCTTGTCGTAGCAGATCATCATCCCGAGGCGCCCGACCGGCGTGTCGAAGGCGGCGAAGCGGTCGCCCGCGGCGTAGCTGCGGTGCTCGGCGAGCGGCTGGTGGACCTTGCGGTGCCGCCCCAGCACGCCGTCGCCCGTGACCGCGACCGCGCTGTTGTAGGGCAGGCCGCCGGAGTCGGCGTCGCCGCGCTCGCAGTAGCCGGCCGTGACGACCGTGTCGCCGGCGAGGGCGACGAGCCGCGCGAGCTCCGGGCCGTCCGGGTCGAGCTGCGGCGGACCCGCGTCGTCGGTCGCGCCGTGCAGGGACGACAGGTAGCCGCCGAGCGCGGCCTCGGGCAGCGCGAGCAGGTCGGCGCCGCGGGCGCGGGCCGCGAGCAGGAGCCGCTCGATCCGGACGAAGTCCTCGTCGAGGTCCCGGACGAAGCCGTGGGCCGCCGCCGCGAGAGTGATCATGATGCCGTCCCCAGTCCCGTGACCCCGCCGGTCACCGCGTCGGTCGTCTCCCCGTCGGGCCAGCGCAGCCGCACCCCGGAGCCCGCGACGAGGGCGCCGCAGTCCGCGCCGGTCGCGGGTCCGGCCGACGGCGCGGGCGCCCCCGGCTCGTCGGCGGTGAGCAGCGCGAAGCCGGGGAAGCAGGTCAGCCAGTCGCCCGCCGTGGCGCCCGCCGGGCGCGGCACGGCGGCGACGTCGAGCTCGGCACCGACCCCGGACGCCTCGGCGAGCATGCCGAGGGTGCCGGCGAGCCCGGCCATCGAGACGTCCTTGGCCGCGGCCGGCCGGTGGGGCGCGTCGGGGCCGATCGCGGCGACCATCGCGCGCAGCGCGTCGGGGGTGCGGTACGACGTGGAGTCCCACGGGCGTCGGGTGTCGCCGGGGCGCCACGACCCGCCGAGGTCGGCGGTGAGCCGGACGCGGTGGCCCGGGCGGCCGCCCCCGGCGGGGACGGGACGGTCGGTGCGCCCGAGCGCGGTCACCGACAGCGCGGCGGGCACGTCGAGCTGGGTGTGCCCGCCGAGCACCGGCACCCCGTACGCGTCGGCCGCGGCCCGCAGCCCGGAGAGGACACGGCGGGCGAACGACGCGTTGCGGGCGCCGACGGCGTCGAGCAGCCCGATCGGGCGTGCGCCCATCGCGGCGAGGTCGTTGACGTTGACCAGCACCGAGCACCAGCCCGCCCAGGTCGGGTCGCGCTCGACCATCGCCGGCAGGATCGCGTCGCAGGCCGCGACCACGTCGGTCCCGGGGACGGGGGCGCCGTCGTCGCCGACGAACCCCGCGGGCCCGCCGAACCCGAGCGAACCGAGCGGTGCCTTGGTGGCCTCGACCAGCCGCTGTACCCGCGTGATCGGCCACCGCACGCGGGTGTGCGTCCGGCCCGCCACCACGGTCTCGCGCACCACCTCCCAGCCGAGGCGGGCGAACCGGCGGGGCGACTGCACGTCGGCCTCGAACCGCAGCGCGCCCGCCGTCTCGGCCCGGGCGCAGGCGGCGCGCACGAGCGCCGCCGCCACACGCCGGCCGGTGCCCCGGTCGCGCGGGGTCACGACGAGCCGGCTGCCCGTCCACCAGCCCAGGTCGGCCACGCCGGGGAGCGCCGGGCCCAGGCGCACGCCGCCGAGCACCCGGCCGGTGTCGTCGCGGGCGACGAGCACGACCGCGCGGGGGTCGTCGTCGTGGTCGTCGAGGTCGGTGCGGTCGAACAGGCCCTGGTCGTCGACGAAGGCGGCGCGGCGCAGCGCCCGGTGGGCGGCGACGTCGGGGTGGGTGCCGTCGGCGGCGGGCGCCCGGCGACGGTGAGGGCCCGGCCCGCGGGCGGGCCCGGCCGCCGAGGAGCTCCTCGGCGGTGGTCAGGGTCCGGTCACGCTCATCCCCCGCCGCCGGCAGCGCGCTGCAGGCGCCGCACGCGGCGCAGCCGGCCGGGTGGTCGGCTCCGCGCATGCCCGCGGCCCGCAACGTCGCCGCCACCCGCGCGGTGACGTCGGCGAGCAGTGCGGGGTCGGGTGCGGGATCGCCGTCGGCGGCCGCGAGCGTCCCCGGGATCGGGCGGTAGGGCACGACGAAGGGGTAGACGCCACGGTCGACCAGCTCGACGGCACCGGCGACGAGCTCGTCGGGGTCCTCGCCGAGCCCGACGATGAGGTAGGTCGAGACCGCGTTCGCGCCGAAGAGCCGCACGCTCTCGTCCCACGCGAGCCGGTACTGCGCGAGCGGCACCGTCACCTTGCCCGGCATCCAGCGCGCCCGGACGGCGTCGTCGAGCGACTCGACGTGGATGCCGATCGCGTCGGCGCCGGCGTCGCGGAGCAGCGCGAGGGCTTCGAGGTCGTCGGGGGCCGGGGGCTCGCACTGCACCTGGATCGGCAGCGTGGGCACGGCCGCGCGGATCGCGCGCACGCACCGGGCGAGGTGGCGCGCGCCGCGGTCGCGGCCGTTGCTGGTGCCGGTGGTGAGCACCATCTGGCGGACGCCGTCGAGGCGCACGGCGGCCTCGGCGACCTCCGCGAGCTGGGCCGGCGTCTTCACCGCGGTCGTCGCACCGGAGGCGAGGGGCTGCTCGATCGCGCAGAAGCGGCAGCGGTCGTCGGGGTCGTAGCGCACGCAGGTCTGCACGACGGTCGTCGCGAGCACGTCGTCGCCGTGCAGGCGGGCGAGCTGCTCGTAGCGCACGCCGTCGGCGGTGACCAGGTCGTAGAACGCCGGACGCGCGACGGTGTCGACCGCGACGCCCATGTCGGTGACCGCGCCGTCGGGCCCGTCGCGCAGCAGCCGCCCGTCGCGCAGGCGGTAGGGGCTGTCGGCGACGATCGGGACCGTCGTGCGCTGCCCGTCGACCAGCACGTGGCCGTCGGCCGAGGGCCCGGCGCCACCGGGCCGCCGCAGCGGGATGACGGCGCCGAGGTCGACCGCGACGCCGCGGACGGCGACGTCGGCGCGGACGTCGAGACCGGTGCGCGAACCAGCGGGCACGGGGAGCCTCCGTTCGGGCGGGCAAAGGGGTCCGTTCGCCGACGCGCTCCGGAACGAACGGCACTGTCGTTCAGTAGACGTGAACGAGAGTGCCGTTCGTTCCCGGCAGGAGGCGCGCGAACGGGGGAGCGCTCAGAGCTGATAGGTCGAATTGATGATCGCGCCCTTGCGCGCGTAGTAGATGAGCGCGTCCTGGACGTCGAGGGGATGCGTCGGGATGACGCCCTCGATGAGGTCTTCCTCGCGCGCGCCGTGCAGCGAGAGCCCGAAGCGGCAGCAGTAGACCTTGCCGCCCTCGCCGAGGAACGTCTTCAGCTGGTCGTTGATGTTGTGCTCGCCGGGAAGGCGGAGGTCCCGGTCGTCGGGAACCCGCGGGTGGCCAGGCAGTTGAGCGAGCCGGGGCCGTAGAAGTACATCGCCGACTCGAAGCCCTTGCGCAGCGCCCGTGTGGCTTGCAGGACGGCCACGAAGCTGACCGACGACTCGTGGGCGATGCCGTGCACGAGGGTGAAGTAGGTCTCGCCGCTCTCGGCCTGCAGGTCGGGGAAGACCTTCGTGCCGCCGTAGATGCTCGAGCCCTCGGGCAGGGAGGGGTGCGGGATCTCCTCGAGGCTCTTCTGCTCGACGTCGGACAGTTCGGCGGTGGTCATGGTGGCGTGGCGCTCCTCGTCGAATCGTGGGATCCGCGGCGGGCGCCGCGGGAGGCGATGTCGACGAAGTCCACCAACGGGCCGTGTCGGCGGTGTTGCGTCGGGAATACGTCGGTGCGACGTCGGTTTCGGCTCCGTGACGGGCCGTCGGGAATCGCGGGAAACACCGCTTTCCTCCGGACGAAACAGTTCCGTCATCGACGAGGCGCACGATCTCGGTCATGACCCTGCTCGACGAACGGTCGTCCGCCCGCGTCCCCGAGCGCCTCGACGGGACGCACCGGCCCGTGGTCGTCGTGGGCGCGGGCCAGGCCGGCCTGGCCGCGAGCCGCTGCCTGTCGGTGCGCGGGATCGACCACCTCGTGCTCGAGCGCGACGAGGTGGCCCACTCGTGGCGGACGTTCCGCTGGGACACGTTCTGCCTGGTCACCCCGAACTGGCAGTGCGACCTGCCCGACGTCCCGTACGGCCGCGACGACCGGGGCCGCGGGTACGGAGGCACCGACCCGCACGGGTTCATGCTGCGCGACGAGATCGTGCGCTACCTCGAGGCCTACCGGGAGTTCGTCGACCCGCCGCTGGTCGAGGGGGTCGCCGTCCGCCGGCTCACCCGCGTCCGCGGTGCCTTCGCACTGGAGACCTCGGCCGGCGAGGTCACCGCCGACCAGGTCGTCGTGGCCACGGGCGGCTACCACAGCCCGATCACGCCGCCGCTGTCGCAGCCGCTGCCGTCGGGGATCGCGCAGGTCCAGTCGCACGAGTACCGCAACGGCGCCGCGCTGCCGCCGGGCGAGGTGCTCGTCGTGGGGTCCGGGCAGTCGGGCGCGCAGATCGCCGAGGACCTGCACCTGGAGGGGCGACGGGTGCACCTCGTCGTCGGGGACGCGCCGCGGGTGGCGCGGTTCTACCGCGGCCGCGACGTGACCGACTGGCTCGCCGAGATGGGCTACTACGACATGCCCGTCACCGAGCACCCCAACGGCGAGGCGGTCCGCGCGCAGGCCAACCACTACGTGACCGGCCGCGACGGCGGGCGCGACATCGACCTGCGCGCGCACGCCCGCGACGGCATGCGCCTCTACGGGCTGATGACCGACCACCGCGACGGTGTCCTGCACTTCCGCCCGGACCTCACCGAGCGGCTCGACCACGCCGACCACGTCGCCGAGTCGATCAAGGACACGATCGACGCGTACATCGCCCGCAGCGGTGTCGACGCCCCGGCCGAGACACGCTACGCACCCGTCTGGCACCCCGACGGCGAGACGACCCGGCTCGCGCTCGCCGACACCGGCATCACCTCGGTGATCTGGTGCATCGGGTTCCGGCAGGACTTCTCGTGGGTCGACCTCCCGGTGTTCACCGGCCGCGGTGCCCCCGTGCACACCCGCGGCGTCACCGGCGTCGCCGGCCTGTACTTCCTCGGCCTGCCCTGGCTCTGGACGTGGGGTCGGGACGCTTCTCCGGGGTCGGGCGCGACGCCGAGCACCTCGCCGAGCGCATCCGCTCGCAGCGCGGCCTCACGGCCACCGGCGGCCGGGGCGACGTCTGCAACGTCCTCGCGCTGGGTTCCTGACCGACGTCTACCGCGGCGCCGCGACCCGCTCGGCGACCACCTGCCGGACCCACGCCGCCACCTCGGCGACCTCGGGGCGGTCCGACCGAGGTGAGGACGGTGGGACGACCCTCGCGGACCCGCGCGGCGTCGGCGGCCATGCGGTCGACGTCGGCGCCGACGAACGCCGCGAGATCGACCTTGTTGATCACGAGGAGGTCGGCCCCCGCCACGCCGGGGCCGCCCTTGCGCGGCACGTCGTCGCCGCCGGCGGTGTCGATCACGACGAGCTGCCGGTCGACGAGCCCGTAGCTGAAGGGCGCCGGGAGGTTGTCGCCGCCCGACTCGACGAGGACCAGATCGGGGTCGTGGCGGTCGACGAGGTCCTCGACGGCGTCGAGGTTCGCGGTGATGTCGTCGCGGATCGCGGTGTGGGGGCAGCAGCCGGTGCGGACCGCCGCGATCCGGTCGTCGGGGAGCACCGCCAGCGACCGCAGGAGGTCGGCGTCCTCGGTCGTGTAGATGTCGTTGGTGACCACGGCGAGCGACAGCGCCCCGTCGCCCGACCCGAGGGCCCGGCACAGCGCCGCGACCAGCGCGGTCTTGCCGCACCCGACCGGGCCGCCGATGCCGATGCGCGTCGCGCGCCCGCGGTGCGGGTACGGCCCGTCGGCGACGCCGCCGGTGAGGTCGTGGTCGTCGAGTCGGTGCACGGCTCCGTACCGTAGTCGCGGCGTTCGCTCGGACGTGGCCGGAAACGTGATGGTCACGTGGGTGTTCCCGTCCGAACACAGGACCCGCTCAGGCTCGGTCCCCATGAGCCAGGACATCGCGCAGGACTCCCAGGCCACGCGGGCCGCGACCGCGCCCGCCGCGGGCGCCGCGCGCGAGACGCTCGAGGACTACACGCTGCGCTTCGCCCCGCGCAGCTACCGCAAGTGGGGCAGCGGGGTCGTCGCCGTCACCTCGCTCGGGGGCATCGCCTACCTGGCCGACTTCGCCATCGGCGCCAACATCGGGATCTCCTACGGCACGACGAACGCGTTGTGGGGCATCCTCGTGTTCGCCGTCGTCGTGATGGTGACCGGCGTGCCCCTGGCGTTCTACTCGGCGCGCTACAACCTCGACCTCGACCTCATCACCCGCGGCAGCGGCTTCGGCTACTACGGCTCGGTGGTCACGAACGTCATCTACGCGACGTTCACGTTCATCTTCTTCGCGCTCGAGGGCTCGATCATGGCCCAGGGCCTCGAGCTCGGGCTCGGCTTCCCGCTCTGGCTGGGCTACGCGGTCTCGACGCTGATCATCTTCCCGCTGGTCATCTACGGGATGAGCCTGCTCTCGACGCTGCAGCTGTGGACGACGCCGCTGTGGTTGGTCCTCATGGTGCTCCCGTGCGGCGACCTGCTGGTGAGCCACCCCGAGTCGATCGGCACCTTCTTCGCCTACCGTGGCGAGGACAACGCCTCACCGAGCCTCGGCATGGTCTTCCTCGCCGCCGGTGTGTGCCTCTCGCTCATCGCCCAGATCGCCGAGCAGATCGACTACCTGCGCTTCATGCCGCCGAAGACCGCGGAGAACTCCCGGCGTTGGTGGACCGCGATGCTGCTCGCCGGGCCCGGCTGGGTGATCTTCGGGGCGCTCAAGCAGGTCATCGGCCTGTTCCTCGCCGTCTACGTCATCACCAACGTCGCCGGCGGCGCCGACTTCGCCAACGAGCCGGTCCGCCAGTTCCTCGAGCTCGACACGAACGTCCTGCCCGGCTGGCTCGCGCTGGCCCTCGCCGTGATCCTCGTCGTCATCAGCCAGATCAAGATCAACGTCACGAATGCGTACAGCGGATCGCTGGCGTGGACCAACTCGTTCACCCGCATCACGAAGACCTACCCCGGGCGGCTGGTGTTCCTCGGCGTCAACCTGCTGATCGCGCTGGTGCTGATGGAGGCGAACATGTTCGACTTCCTCAACGCCATCCTCAGCTTCTACGCCAACTGCGGCATGGCCTGGGTGGTCGTCGTCGCCACCGACATCGCGATCAACAAGTACGTTCTCGGCCTCTCGCCGAAGGTCCCCGAGTTCCGCCGGGGCATGATCTACGACGTCAACCCGGTCGGCTTCGTCTCGATGCTCCTCGCCGCCGGGCCTGTCGATCCTCGCCTACTTCGGGGCCCTCGGCGAGACGCTGTCGTCGTACTCGATCCTCGTCGCCATCGTGCTCGGGGTGGTCCTCCCGCCCGTGCTCGCCGTCGCCACCCGCGGCCGGTACTACCTGCGCCGGACCGACGACGGCATCGACTCGCCGATGTTCGACGCCGACGGCAACCCCTCGGGCGAGGTCCTGCACTGCATGGTGTGCGACCAGGACCTCGAGCGCCCCGACATGCTGGCCTCCGCGACCGGCGAGGGGCACATCTGCTCGCTGTGCCTGTCGACCGACCGCACCGGGCGCCACGTGCTTCCGGCAAGCTGAGCGCATGCTGCTGTCCCCGCACGAGCAGGAGAAGCTCCTGGTCCACGTCGCCGCCGGGCTGGCGCGCGAGCGCCGGGCCGGGGCTGCGCTCAACCACCCCGAGGCGGTCGCCCTGCTCACCTCGTGGCTGCTCGAGGGGGCCCGCGACGGCCGCACGGTGGCCGACCTGATGAGCGCGGGGCAGCACGTCCTGACCCGTGACGACGTGATGGACGGGGTGCCCGAGCTGATCGAGACGGTCGCGGTCGAGGCGACCTTCCCCGACGGCACCAAGCTGGTCACCGTGCACCAGCCGATCTCGTGATCCCCGCAACGACGACCGTCGCGGTCGCTCCTGCCCTATCGGCGTGCTCCGTTCTCTCGCGGCGCCCTCGGCGGGGTGGCCCGTGACCGAGCCGCCTGGCGCCGTCACGCCCGGCGACGGCGACGTGGTGTGGGGCGAGGGGCGCGCCTCGGTCACCGTGCGGGTGGCCAACACCGGCGACCGGCCGATCCAGGTGGGCTCGCACCTGCACTTCGCCGCGGCCAACCCGGCGCTCGCGTTCGACCGGGAGGCCGCCCGCGGGATGCGGCTGGCGGTCCCCGCGGGCACCGGCGTGCGGTTCGAGCCGGGCGTCGAGCGCGACGTCGAGCTGGTGGCCCTCGGCGGGACCGGCACCGTGCCCGGCCTGCGCCTCGACGTGCCCGACCCGGCCGGCGCCCACGGCGGGACGCCCGGCAGTGGCTGGCGGGTCGGGCGCGAGGCCTACGCCGCGCTCTTCGGGCCCACCGTCGGCGACCGCGTGCGCCTCGCCGACACCGACCTGCACCTCCGCGTCACCGAGGACCGCAGCCGCGGGCCGCTCGGCGGCGACGAGGCGGTGTTCGGTGGCGGCAAGGTGGTGCGCGAGTCGATGGGGCAGGCGCGCACCCCGCGCGGCGGGGGCACGCCCGACCTCGTCATCACCGGCGCCGTCGTCCTCGACCACTGGGGCGTGGTGAAGGCCGACGTGGGGGTGCGCGACGGGCGCATCGTCGCCCTCGGCAAGGCCGGCAACCCCGACACGATGGACGGCGTCGACCCCGCGCTCGTGATCGGCCCGAGCACCGAGGTCCTCGCCGGCAACGGGATGGTCCTCACCGCGGGCGGCGTCGACTGCCACGTCCACCTCATCAGCCCGCAGCAGCTGCCCGAGGCGATCGGGAGCGGGATCACGACGATCATCGGGGGCGGGACCGGGCCCGCCGAGGGCTCCAAGGCGACCACGGTGACACCGGGGTCGTGGTACCTGGCGCGGATGTTCGAGGCGCTCGACGCGGTGCCGCTCAACGTCGCGCTGCTGGGCAAGGGCAACACCGTCGGCGTCGAGGCGCTGCACGAGCAGGTCCGCGCCGGGGCGTCCGTGTTCAAGGTGCACGAGGACTGGGGCGCGACACCCGCGGCGATCGACGCGGCGCTGCGCGTGGCCGACGAGACGGGCGTGCAGGTCGCCCTGCACACCGACACGCTGAACGAGGCGGGCTACGTCGCCGACACCCTCGCGGCGATCGGCGGCCGGGGCATCCACGCCTACCACACCGAGGGAGCGGGCGGCGGCCACGCGCCCGACATCATCACCGTCGCCGGGCAGCCCCACGTGCTGCCCAGTTCGACCAACCCGACCCGCCCGCACACCGTCAACACCGTCGACGAGCACCTCGACATGCTCATGGTCTGCCACCACCTCAACCCGGCGGTGCCCGAGGACCTGGCCTTCGCCGAGTCGCGCATCCGCGCCACGACGATCGCCGCCGAGGACCTGCTGCACGACCTCGGCGCGATCTCGATGATCGGCTCCGACTCGCAGGCGATGGGCCGCGTGGGCGAGGTGGTCCTGCGCACCTGGCAGACCGCGCACGCCGCGAAGCGCCGTTTCGGCGGGGAGAGCGCCGACGACAACGAGCGCGCGCAGCGCTACGTCGCGAAGTACACGATCTGCCCGGCGGTCGCCCACGGTCTCGACCACGAGGTCGGGTCGGTCGAGGTGGGCAAGCTCGCCGACCTCGTCCTCTGGGACCCGGCGCTGTTCGGCGTGCGCCCCCAGGTCGTGCTCAAGGGCGGGATGATCGCCTGGGGGCGGATGGGCGACGCCAACGCCTCCATCCCGACCCCCCAGCCCGAGCTCTCGCGGCCGATGTTCGGCGCCTCCCCGGCTGCCGCGGCGGCGACGTCGCTGCACTTCGTGACCGAGTCCGCGCTGACCGCCGGGCTCGCCGACCGGGTCGACGTCCGCAGGCGGTGGGCGACGATCACCCCGACCCGCGCGGTGACCAAGGCCGACATGCCCCTCAACGCGGCCACGCCCGACATCGCGGTCGACCCCGACACCTTCACCGTCCGCGTCGACGGGGAGGTGGTCGACCCCGCGCCGGCGGCGGAGCTGCCGATGGCCCAGCGCTACTTCCTGTTCTGATGGACCCGGCGCTGCTGCTGCTCGCCGACTCGCGGCTGCCGACCGGCGGGCACGTCCACTCCGGCGGCGTCGAGGCCGCGCTCGTGCGGGGCGACCTCCGCGACGTCGACGCCGTCGCGGCGTTCGTCGCGGCCCGGGTCCCGGTGGCGGGCCTGGTGACGGCCGCGATCGCGGCGGCCGCGGCGGAGCTGGCTGCGCCCGACATCGACTGGGGCCGTGGGACGCCGCGGTCTCGGCGCGCACGCCGGTGGCCGCCCTGCGCGAGGTGTCGCGGGCGCAGGGACGAGCGTGGCTCCGGACCGCCCGCGCGACCTGGCCGTCGCCGGCGTACGACGCGCTGGGCGCGCGCCCGCATCAGGCGCTCGTCCTCGGCGTGACCGCGGCCGCGGCCGGGGGCGACGGCGGCGACGCGGCGGCGCTCGCCGTGCACCACCTCGTCGGCCAGATCTGCACCGCCGCCGTGCGGCTGCGCGGCCTCGACCCGCTCGCCCTGGCCGCCGTGCACGCCCGGGCGCTCGCCGCGGCGGGCGACACCGTCGCGACCGCCACGGAGCGCGGCGTCGTCGCCGCCCGCGCCGACGACCCGACGCTGCTGCCCGCGCTCACGGCCCCGCTGCCCGACGTGCTCGCGGTGCTGCACGCCCACCGCGACGGGACCCTCTTTGCGTCCTGACCCGTACGCGGTGAGCGCGGCGGCCGCGGTGTCGTGCCGCGACGGCCGGGTCACCTGGACCTCGGCCCCGCCGGTCGTCCTGCGGCGCACGGGCCCCCGCCGCCTGCACCTGGTCCAGGTCGGGGGCGGCCCGCTCGGCGGCGACGTCCTCCGGCTCGACGTGGAGCTGGGCGCGGGCGAGGAGCTCGAGCTGCGGACGGCGGCCGCCACCCTGGTGCAGCGGGGCCGCGACGACGCCGTCGCCTCGTTCGCCCTGCACGCCCGGCTCGGCGTGGGCGCCGACCTGCGCTGGTGGCCCGAGCCGACCGTCGTCACCGCGGGGGCGCGCTGGCACGGCAGCGTGCGGGCCGAGCTCGCGGCGGGCGCCCGGCTCGGGCTGCGCGAACAGCTGGTCCTCGGTCGCCACGGCGAGCCCGGCGGGAGGGCACGATCGGAGCTCGTCGTCGACGTCGAGGGTGCTCCGGTGCTGGCGACGGCCACGGAGATCGACGGCGACGATCCCGAACGGTGCGGTCCCGGCGGCACCGGGGCGCGCGCTCGGTCGGCACCCTGGTCGAGGCCGGCCCCGGGGTCGACGGCGACGAGCGCGCGGGC
Organism: Aegle marmelos; assembly: GCA_030449875.1. NCBI lineage: Eukaryota > Viridiplantae > Streptophyta > Magnoliopsida > Sapindales > Rutaceae > Aegle > Aegle marmelos. The sequence goes on from JASUUL010000009.1 coordinate 75,860, forward strand.
GAGGAGCACGACCTCGTCTGGGCGCGGTCGCCGCTCGCCGGTCCGGGGTGGATGCTGACCGCCCTCGGCTCGGTGCCGGCCGTCGCCGCGGTGCTCGAGCGTGACCGGAGCGGGCGGTCACCCGCCGAGCGGACCCGGGATCAGGACAGGCGCTCGTAGACGACGGCCATCCCCTGGCCGCCGCCGACGCACATCGTCTCCAGCCCGATCGTCGCGTCCTTCTCGCGCAGGCCGTTCAGCAGCGTCGCGGTGATCCGTGCGCCCGTCATGCCGAACGGGTGGCCGACGGCGATCGCGCCGCCGTGCACGTTGAGCCGGTCGAGGTCGATGCCGAGCTCCTGCGCCGAGGGGATGACCTGCGCCGCGAACGCCTCGTTGATCTCGACGAGGTCGACGTCGTCGATGCCCATCCCGGCGCGCGCGAGGGCCTGCCGCGAGGCGTCGACCGGGCCGAGGCCCATGATCTCCGGCGAGAGCGCGCTCAGCCCGGTGGCGACGACCCGCGCGAGCGGGGTGATGCCGAGGTCGCGGGCGCGGGTGTCGGACATGACGACCAGCGCCGCCGCGCCGTCGTTGAGCGGACAGCAGTTGCCTGCGGTGACGAGCCCGTCGGGCCGGAACACGGGCTTGAGCTGGCTGACCGCGTCGTAGGTCACCCCGGCCCGCGGCCCGTCGTCGGTGTCGACCACCGTGCCGTCTCCCAGCGTGACCGGCGTGATCTCGCGGGCGAAGAAGCCGCTCGCGATCGAGGCCTCGGCGAGGTTCTGCGAGCGGACGCCGAAGTGGTCCATGTCCTCGCGGGTCACGCCCTTGGCGCGGGCGAGGTTCTCGGCGGTCTGCCCCATCGCGATGTAGGCGTCGGGGAGCAGCCCGTCCTCGCGCGGGTCGTGCCAGGTGTCGGTGCCCGACTGCGCGGTGGCGACGGTCCGCGCCTCGGCGTCGGCGAACACCGGGTTGTGCGTGTCGGGCAGGGAGTCGGAGTTGCCCTTCTCGAAGCGCGACACCGCCTCGACGCCCGCGGAGACGAACACGTCGCCCTCGCCGGCCTTGATGGCGTGCATCGCCATGCGCGTGGTCTGCAGCGACGACGAGCAGTACCGGGTGATCGTCGTCCCGGGCACGGAGTCGAGCCCGAGCAGGACCGACACGATGCGACCGAGGTTGTAGCCCTGCTCGCCGCCGGGCAGGCCGCAGCCCAGCATCAGGTCGTCGATCTCGGCCGGGTCGAGGGCCGGCACCTGCGCCAGCGCGGCGCGGACCATCTGCACGGTCAGGTCGTCCGGGCGCATGTCCTTCAGCGAGCCCTTGCGGGCGCGTCCGATGGGGGAGCGGGCGACGGCGGCGATCACTGCTTCGGGCACGGGTGCGTCTCCTCGGTCGAGGGTGGGTCGGCGTCGCGGCCGGACGGTCAGCCGAACGGTCAGCCGGAGTGGTCGTCGGTGTCGTCGTCGGTGTCGTCGTCGGGGCCGAGCTCGCGCCGGACCTCGTCGTACAGGCGTCGGCCGATCATCGTCTCGAGTCCGTCGGCCATGTCGTCGATGCGCCGCACGCCCGGGTGCGACCCGGCCAGGAAGATCGCGCAGCGCCCCAGCACGACGCCGGCGACGGCCGCGTCGTCGCGCCCGAGTGCCTGGAGCGCCGCGTACGCGTCGCCGCTCTGCTCGCGGGCCAGGGCCCGCAGCGCCCGCTGCGCGCCCTGGATCGCCTCCAGCGTGATCTCGGCCAAGGGATGGGCCCTCCCGGGACCGCCGGTGGTGCTCGTGCGGGGACGTCATGGACACGCTACTGATGCGGTTCGGCCCCGACCGTCGGCGGCGTCGGGTCGCCGGGTGGCAGGATCGGTCCGTGGTCACCATCGCCGGGGTCGCGGTGCCGGGGCGACGGGCCCGTGCGACGTCGTCCTGCGCGGCGCGGTGATCGAGCGCATCGACCCGGCCGGCACCGCCCCGGCACGCTCCCGCCGCACGCTTCCCCGCACGCCGAGGTCGTCGACGGGCGCGGGCACACGCTGGTGCCGGGGCTCGTCGACACCCACGTGCACCTCACCGCGCGCCGCGAGCTCGAGGACGCCGCGCGGGCGGGGGTGACCACCGTCGTGGAGCTCGGCACCCACCCCGACACGCTCCTCGACGCGCTGCGCGCCGAGGCACGCGAGGGCGGGATCAGCGACGTCGTCTCGGCCGGCTCGGCCGCCTCCGCGCCGGGCAGCACCCAGATCGCGCTGATGGGCTTCCCCGCCGAGAGCGGCGTGACCGGGCCCGACGACGCCGACCGGTTCCTCGACCGGCGCACCTCCGCCGGCGCCGATCTGATCAAGATCATTGCCGAGGACCCCGACGCCACCGACGTGCCGGCCCTCGCGCCCGAGACCCTCGCCGCGCTCGTCGCGGGCGCGCACCGCCGTGGCCTGCTCACCGTCGCCCACGTCGTCACCGCCGGGGCCTTCGCCCGCGGGCTCGACGCGGGCGTCGACGTCCTCACCCACGCCCCCCTCGACCGCCCGCTGGGCGAGGAGGCGATCGAGCGGATGGCCGCCGCGGGGGTGATCGCGTCGCCGACCCTGGTGATGATGCGGACGATGGCCCGGGCGCGGGTCGGCGAGCGGGCCGACGACGCGTTCGCGTGCGCGGTGGAGTCGGTCCGGCGGATGCACCGCGCCGGCGTCCGCATCGTCGCCGGGACCGACGCGAACAGCACGCCGATGGCGCCCGTCGGCCCACGGTGCCCTCCCGGCGGCACGACGAGCTCGACCTGCTGTGCGGGCCGGGCTCAGCGCCGACGAGGCCCTGCGCTCGGCGACCGTGGGCGCGGCGTCGGCGTTCCGCCTCGGCGACCGCGGCGAGGTCGCCGTCGGGAAGCGCGCCGACCTCCTGCTCGTCCGCGGCGGGCGGGCCGACGACCTCGCCGCCCTGCGCACCCCGGCCGTGGTCTGGGCGGGCGGGCGCCGGGTGGCGTGACGCCCGGCGGGTCAGGCCGTGACGGCGACGCCGGCGAGCCCGGTCGTCCGGGCGTCATCGGGCGGACTCCAGGTCGCGGTTCTTCGACGCCCGGGTGCGGGCGAGGCTCGCGAGGGTCGTCACCGTCAGCACCCCGACGATCACCGCGAGGGAGAGCTCGATCCCGATCGTCGGCACCGGGACCGGCTCCCCGCCGTTGACGAACGGGAGGGTGTTGGTGTGCAGGGCCTCGAGGACGAGCTTGACGCCGATGAACGCGAGGATCACCCCGAGCCCGTACTGCAGGTAGACCAGGCGCGAGAGCAGCCCGCCGAGCAGGAAGTACAGCTGCCGCAGGCCCATCAGCGCGAACGCGTTGGCCGCGAAAACGAGGTACGGCTCCTGCGTGATGCCGAAGATGGCCGGGATCGAGTCGAGCGCGAACAGCAGGTCGGTCAGCCCGATGGCGATCATCACCATGAGCATCGGGGTGATCATTCGCCGTCCCGCCTCGCGGACGGTGAGCGCGGACCCGCGGTAGGAGTCGGTCACCGGCACGATCCGGCGCACGAGACGGAGCAGCCCGTTCTCCGCGAACTCCTCGTCGTCGTCCGACTTCTCGAAGCACACCTTGACGGCGGTGACGACGAGAAACGCGCCGAACAGGTAGAAGACCCAGGAGAACCGGGTGATGACGGCGGCGCCGGCGAGGATGAACCCGCCGCGCATCACCAGGGCGATGAGGATCCCGACGAGCAGCACGCGGTGCTGGAACGCCTTCGGGACCGCGAACGCCGTCAGCAGCAGCAGGAAGACGAACAGGTTGTCCACCGAGAGCGAGTACTCGGTGATGTAGCCGGCGACGAACTCGGTGCCCTGCTCGCGCCCGCCGAACCAGAACAGCCCGGCCGCGAACACCACCGCGAGGCCGACGTAGACGGCGACCCCGCGGGCCGCGTCGCGGGTCGTGACCTCACGGGGACGGCGGCCCGCCCACAGGTCGACCGCGAAGATCACGGCCAGCCCGGCGATCGTCAGAGCCCACACCCAGAAGGGCTCACCCTCGGGCGCCACCGCGGGGCCCGGCACTGCAGACAGCATCTCGACATACCTCCGGTGGGAGAATCGGCACCACACCGGAGGTCTCTCCCGCGCCCGACCCGCGACGGGTCGGCGCGCCGTGCGCCCCGGACATCTTCCGGCTGTCGTGCTGACGAGGCGCGCGCAGGCGATCCGGGGATACTCCCCTCCTCGCGGAACTCTCCCACGCCCGTCCGCGGCGCACAGCGGGGCGTCGCTCACACCTCCGGCGGACGCGGTCGGCGCGGGGCGTCACACCGGTCGGTCGTGTCGCGGGTCGATGGCCATCACCACGGCCTGGGGTTCGGTGAAGAACTCCCGGCTGAAGTCCCCACCCACCCGGCCCACACCCGAGTCGCCCAACCCGCCGCAGGGGGCGCGCAGGTCGCGCACGAAGAAGCAGTTCACCCACACCGTGCCGGCCCGCAGGGCGCCGGCGACCCGGTGGGCGCGGCTGAGGTTCTCGGTGAACACCATCGCGTTGAGCCCGTAGGGCGTGTCGTTGGCGGCGCCGACGGCCTCGGTCTCGGTGTCGAAGGGCGTGATCGACACGATCGGGCCGAAGACCTCCTCCCGCTGGACGGGGGCGTCGGCCGGGGCGTCGACGACGACGGTGGGCCGCACCGTCCAGCCCTCACCCGGCCCGCCGGTGAGGATCTTCCCGCCGTGGCGCTCGATCCCGTCGAGGTAGGAGACGACCTTCGCGTGGTGGCCCTCGGAGGCCAGCGGGCCGATCTGGGTGCCCGGCGCCTTCGGGTCGCCGACGACCAGGGCGTCGGCGGCGGCGGTGAACCGCTCGACGAAGTCGTCGTACACCCCGCGCTGGACGAACAGCCGTGAGCCGGCCAGGCACACCTGCCCGGCGTTGGTGAACACGGCCCTGATCGACCAGTCGACGGCACCGTCGAGCTCGGCGTCGTCGAACACGAGGTTCGCGCCCTTGCCGCCGAGCTCCAGGCTGACCGGGGTGAGGTTCCGGGCGGCCGCCTCGCTGATCGCGCGACCGGTCGCCGCCTCGCCGGTGACGGTCACCCGGTCGACGCGCGGGTCGGCGACGAGGGCCGCGCCCGCCGCGTCGGGCCCGAACCCGTGCACGACGTTGAGCACCCCCGGCGGCATCCCGGCCTCGAGGGCGAGCCGCGCGAGCAGCGTCGCGGAGGTCGGGGTGTCCTCCGCGGGCTTGAGCACCACCGTGTTGCCCCAGGCGAGGGCGGGCGCGATCTTCCACGACTCGAGCATCAGCGGGAAGTTCCACGGAGCGATCGCCGCGACCACGCCGGCCGGCGGGAACCGCGAGTACGCGTGGTGACCGGTGTCCATCGGCAGGGCGTCGCCGTGGGCGAGGCGGGCGTGGTCGGCGAAGAAGCGCAGGTTGGCCGCGGTCCGCGGGACGTCTTTGCCGCGGGCGTCGTCGATCGGCTTGCCCAGGTCGGTGGTGTCGGCCAGCGCGAGCTCGTCGGTGTGCGCCTGGACGAGGTCGGCGAGGCGGTGCAGGACCGCGCCGCGCTCGGCGAGACCCATGCGCGGCCACGGGCCGCCGTCGAAGGCGCGCCTGGCGGCGTCGACGGCCCGTGCGACGTCGGCGGCCGTACCGAGCGCGACGTCCGCGTGGGCCTCGCGGGTGGCGGGGTCGACGGAGGGGAAGGTCGCGCCGTCGAGGGACTCGACGTCGGCGCCGTCGACGACGTGGGGCACGAACATGGCGGCTCCTCCTCCGGGACGCCTCGACGCGTCCGAGGAGCACGGTTCGTCTCGCCGGGTCGCCCGCGCAACCGTGCGTGCCGCTGGCGCGAACGCGGGCGCGGAATCCGCGAATCCTCCCCGTGTGCCCGCGATTGCGGTTCACTGGAGACGGGGACTACGCATCTGCGGCATCAGCGTCGAGCATCGGGAGGACGTCATGACGGCGACGGCGGAGAGCGGGACGACGCCCATCATCGACTTCAGCGGGCCGTACCGGCTGTCGATCGACGGCAGGCTCGTCGACGCCGACGACTCCTTCGAGGTGCACAACCCCGCCACGGGCGAGGTCCTGGCGCACGCCCCGGCGGCGTCGGCGTCCCAGATCGAGGACGCGGTGGCGGCGGCGAAGCGCGCGTTCCCGGGATGGTCGGGTCTGTCGTTCGACGAGCGCTCCGTCCACCTCACCCGCTACGCCGACGCGCTCGACGCCCACCGCGACGAGCTCGCCCGGCTGCTGACCCTCGAGCAGGGCAAGCCGCTGGCCACGCAGGCGACCTTCGAGGTCGACCTCGCCCTGCAGTGGGTCCGCGAGGCGGCGAAGCGCTCGCTGCCGGTGGAGACGATCGAGGACACCGCCGAGCACGTCGTGCAGATCCACCACGTCCCGCTCGGCGTGGTCGGCGCGATCACGCCGTGGAACTTCCCGATCCTGCTGGCGCTGTGGAAGGTCGCGCCGTGCCTGGTCACCGGCAACACGATGGTGCTCAAGCCCTCGCCCTACACCCCGCTGGGCACGCTGCGCTTCGGTGAGATCGCCGCGCAGGTGCTGCCGCCCGGCGTGCTCAACGTCGTCTCCGAGGCCGGCGACCTCGGCGGCGTCCTCACCGGGCACCCCGACGTCGCCAAGATCAGCTTCACCGGCTCGACCGCGACCGGCAAGAAGGTCATGGAGTCGGGCGCGGGCACCCTCAAGCGGGTCACCCTCGAGCTCGGCGGCAACGACCCCGCGATCGTGCTGCCGGGCGCCGACGTCGACGAGCTCGTCCCGACGCTGTTCGACGCGGCCTACGGCAACTCCGGCCAGTGGTGCATCGCGGTGAAGCGCCTCTACGTCCACGAGAGCCTGCACCGCGAGTTCGTCGACAAGTTCGTCGCCCACGCGGCGACCAAGAAGGTCGGCGACGGTCTCGACCCCGACACCGATCTCGGGCCGATCCAGAACACGATGCAGTACGGGAAGCTGCTCGACCTCTTCGCCGACATCCGCGAGCAGGGCTACGCCGTCCCGCTCGGCGGCGAGATCGACGAGGCCGGCCGGGCAACTTCGTGCCCGTCACGTGGTCGACGACCCGCCCGAGGACAGCCGGATCGTGCGCGAGGAGCCGTTCGGGCCGGTCCTGCCGATCCTGCGCTACTCCGACGTCGACGACGCCGTGACCCGCGCGACCGACACCGACTTCGGTCTCGGCGGGTCGGTGTGGGGCCCGGCGGACGACGCCGCGGCGGTGGCGCTGCGCCTCGAGACGGGCACGGTGTGGGTCAACGAGATCCACATCCACGGCGTCGACATCCCGTTCGGCGGTCACAAGCAGTCGGGCATGGGCGTCGAGCACGGCCACGAGGGCCTCGCCGAGTTCACCAACACCAAGACGCTGATGTTCAAGAAGTGAGCGCCGACCCGTCCCGGGGGTGAGGCGACTCCACCGCCTGCGAGGGATGGCAGCGCGGGCTGGCGATGAAGACCTTCGCGTTGACCGAGCCGGTGGACGGCCGGGACGTGTGGTGGGACGGCAAGCGGTACCTGTGGATGGTCGGGCTGGTGGTGCCGCTGCTGCCGTTCCTGGCCATGGGTCTGCACACCTGGACGGGGTGGACCGCGACGCTGTTCGCCGGGCCGATCATCGTCTACGGCGTCATCCCGCTGCTCGACCTGCTCGGGAGCAAGGACAAGACCAACCCGCCGGAGGAGCTGCTCGAGGCGCTCGAGGAGGACCGGTACTACCGCTGGATCCTCTACGCCTACATCCCGCTGCAGTACGCCGGGTTCGTGCTGGGCATGTGGTACATCGCCACCCAGTCCGCCGGCATCGTCGGCAACATCGGGCTGGCGCTCTCGGTCGGCATCTGCACCGGCTTCGCGATCAACACCGCCCACGAGCTCGGGCACAAGCGCGAGGAGCACGAGCGCTGGCTGGCCAAGGTCACCCTCGCGCCGACCGCGTACGGGCACTTCTACATCGAGCACAACCGCGGGCACCACGTCCGCGTCGCGACCCCGGAGGACCCGGCGTCGAGCAAGATGGGCGAGAGCTTCTACCGGTTCTTCCCGCGCACCGTGGCCGGTTCGCTGCGCAGCGCCGGGGGCCTGGAGGTCAAGCGGCTCGAAGAAGCGCCGGGCAAGCACCCGTACCGGTCGGCCAACGAGATCCTCGTCGCCTGGGCGATGACCGTCGTGCTGTGGGGTGCGCTGCTGGTCTGGCTCGGGATCGGCATCCTGCCCTACCTGCTGCTGCAGGCGGTGTTCGGCTACACGCTGCTCGAGCTGGTCAACTACATGGAGCACTACGGGATGCTGCGCCAGCGGGTCGGCGAGCGACGGGCGCTACGAGCGCACCGACCCGCGCCACAGCTGGAACGCCAACCACACGGTGTCGAACCTGCTGCTCTACCAGCTGCAGCGCCACTCCGACCACCACGCCAACCCGACCCGGCGCTACCAGGCGCTGCGCGACTTCAAGGAAGCGCCGGTGCTGCCCACGGGCTACGCGGGGATGATGGTCGTCGCGCTGTTCCCGCCGCTGTTCCGGCGCCTCATGGACCCGCTGGTCATCGACCACTTCGACGGCGACCTGCGCAAGGCCAACCTGCACCCCGCGAAGCGGGAGAAGCTGCTGGCGCAGTACCCGCCGCCCGCCGACACCGAGCAGGACGAGGCCCCGCGCGCCGACGAGTCGGTCCGCGAGCAGCAGCCCGACGTCCCGGCCGCGCGCTGCCCCGGCTGCGGCTACACCTACGAGGTCGCCGCGGGCAACGAGCAGGAGGGCTTCGCCGCGGGCACCGCCTGGTCGGAGATCCCCGACGACTGGACGTGCCCCGACTGCGGGGTCGCGGCGGTCGCGGCGGGGTAGACCACCGCCCGTGCGAGCACTGGACACGGTCGACCTCGAGGACCTGAGCGGGCGTCGAGCGCGCCACGAGCCGGTGTGGCTCGACCTGCACGACCCGGACGACGAGCAGCTGACCGGGGTCGCCGAGGTCCTGGGGCTGCATCCCCTCGCCCTGGAGGACAGCCGCGAGTTCGGTCAGCGCCCGAAGCTCGACCGGTACGACGACCAGCTGCTGCTCGTCGTGTTCGGGATGACGATGGAGGCCGGCGGCACCCCGCGCCTCGTCGAGGTGCACGTCCACGTCGTCGGGTCCTGCGTCCTGACCGTCAGCCGCGGGCCGCTCCCGCAGCTCGAGCGCGTCCGTCGCCGTCTCGGGTGCGGCAGCGACCGCGGCGAGCTCGTCTACCGGGTCGTCGACGCGGTCGTGGAGTCGCTCACCGAGGGCCTCGAGGCGGTCGCCGAGGAGGTCGACGCGTTCGAGCAGACGATCTTCGATCACCCGCGCCCGCGATCGCGACCGCATGGCGGTGCTGCGTCGCGCACTGAACGGGCTGCGTCGGACACTGGTCGTCCAGCGCCAGGTCTTCCCCCGGGTCGTCGACCAGGTGACACTGCTCGCCGACGACGTCGAGGAGTCGCGGGCCTACCTCGCCGACGTCGGCGACCACCTCTCCCAGGCGCTGGACGAGATCGACGCGGACCGCGAGTCCCTGCAGGGCATGCTCGACACCTACTCCAACGAGGTCCAGGAGCGGCTGACGATCGTCGCGACGATCTTCCTGCCGCTGACGGTGCTGACCGGGTTCTTCGGCACGAACTTCCAGTGGATGCTCGACCACATCGGCTCGGCCTGGGCGTTCTTCGTGCTCGGCGTCGGCGGGACGCTCGCGTCGTGCCTGGCGATCGTCCTCTGGTTGCGGCGCACCGGGCTCCTCGACCGGCCGAAGGCCCCGGCCGACGCCGAGCGGCCGCCGGGTCAGGCGGGGGCGCCGTCGAGGGTGTCGGTGAACCCGCCGGGGGCGTAGGGGCCGAGCACGATCTGCTCGAGGACGCCGAGCCCGGCGCGCTCGCCCCAGCGCGCCCGGGACACCTGCTGGACGTGGAGGCAGTCGGGCCGCAGCACGTCGAGCTCCTCGACGGTCGCGGACTCGCCACCGACGACGAGCTCGCCCTTCCACGTCCCGTGGGCCCACTCGGGGTGGAAGTACCCGGCGCCCTTCATGCGGAAGGCGAAGAGCGGCTCGAGGTCGACCCGGCCGGCGCCGGTGGGGTCGTCGGCGAGGTGGATCGTCGCGCGGCGGGCGCGGCGCAGGCCGGGCGCCCAGTCGATCTCGTGGCGGACCGGTCCGAGGGGTCGCACCCCCTGCTCGCCGTGGACGGGGTCGGCGGGGCCGATGACCGGGAGGACGGCGCCGGTCTCGGCCCAGGCGACGCCGTCGCCGTCCTGGTGGACCATGTGGTGCAGGCACAGGTCGTCGAAGTTCAGCGGCGACCACAGGAAGAACAGCTGCTCGGTGGCGGGTTCCGGGGCCCGCAGCGGCGGGGTGCCGACGGGGCGCACGCCCCACGAGCGGTCCTTGACCCCGTGGGCGCCGGTGAGGTCGAGGGTCGCGCCTGCGCTGCGGGCGCTGCCCTCCCAGGTGATGAACTGGGTCGCGCGGGTGTAGTCCCAGGCCCGTCGGGTGCCCTCGTCGCGGGTGGCACGGGCCTCCTCGACGGTGGTCGTGCGCCCGCGGGCGACGAGCTCGGCGCCGAGGCCGTGCTCGGGGGCGTCGACTACGATCCGGGTGACGCGCATCGGTTCGACGATCTCCACCGAGATCGGGCCGACGCGGGTCAAGTGCGGTCGAGCGGGATGCGGCCGGAGGCGAACACCGACCGCTGGACGCCGTCGTGGACCACGCTGAACGCCGCGTCGATCACGCCGCGGTTCGGGTAGAGGCCCAGCGCGACCGCGACGAAGCCCCGCTCGGTGTAGCCGTTGAACCAGAACCGGTCGTACTGGTCGGGGTGGCCGGCCCCGGCGTGCGCGAGCGGCTCGGAGGTCTGGTGCACGGGGTAGTCGTCGAACGGGATCAGCATCGGTCCTCCACGGGCCGGCGGGGTGGTCGCGCGTTCAGG
>JASUUL010000010.1:0-189950 GCA_030449875.1 Aegle marmelos
TGCTCAACGGGGCGGCGACGTGGTTGTCGAACCACGACTACATCGCGCGTGGTCAGGGCGCCGAGAAGCTCGCGGGCGTGAGTGACCGCGGCGGGTTGTGGGAGGTGGCCACGGCGTACTGGACCGACGGCGCGGGACTGTCGGACGCGCTGTTCGGATTCGGCATGCATGGCCAGGTGGCGTCGGGGATCTACACGCAGTACCCACCAGATCTGAAGAACGTAGCGGCGAGTGCGGAGTCGCTGACGTTGCACTCGTCGCTGCTCCAGCAGCTTTACGACGGTGGAGCGGTCGGGGTGGCGCTGATGGTGACGGCGCTGCTGCTGGCGATGCGCGGGCTTCGTCGCTGCGGACCCGCGGGACTGCCGTCCATGATGCTCCTGATGGTGCTGGGACTCGCCGCATCGACCGAGAGCTTTCTAGCGCCGGGGGTCGGCGGTACTCCATTGCTTATCGTGATGGCCCTGTGTGCCTTCACGGTTGCCGATCCCGCACCGGGCGACGTACACGTCGCCGAGGCAGCCCGGCCCATGGCAGAGACAGATCCTCGGTCGCGCTACCGATCCAGCGGCAGGCGTCGAATTCGTCACCCAGGAGCGCGGACGCCATATCCGATCTTACTGGGTCTGCGACAAAAGAGTGAACCACGACCGAGAACGAACGACAGACATCTACTATCCGTAACAATCACGGGTTGGTAGACGACTCTGAGATCAGGCATCACCGAGCAAGCCCGGGATCACCGGGCGTTCTGGATTCCGGGGGGAACCCGCATGACGATCAAGGAATTGGCGCGCGCCGTTCGTGAACGATGGAGGCTCGTTGTCGCGGCGACTCTCGTCGGCGTGGTGGCGGCGGCGCTGTTCGCCTCGCTGCGGCCCGTGGAGTACACGTCGAGGGTCACCTTCTACGTGGCGGCGGAGAACAGCGACACCGCGAATGCCGCGTATCAGGGCACGCTGCTGTCCGAGAAGCGGGTGAAGTCCTACACCGACCTCGTGACCAGCACGCGCGTGACCCGCGAGGTGGCTCGCCGGCTCCAGCTTCCGGTGCTCCCGGCCGATCTCGCGGAGCAGATCAAGGCGACCAGCCTGCCTGGCGCTGTGCTCATCCAGGTCGAGGTCAGCGACCCCGATGGCGCGCAGGCCGTGCGGCTGGCCGACAGCGTCGCAACCGTCTTCACCGGGGTGGTGACCGACCTCGAGCGCCCGGCTGCGCCAGGGGCGCTCCCGCCGGTGTCGGTGCGTGTCGTTCAGGCACCGACCGTTCCGCTCGCGCCGTCCTCTCCCGCCACCTGGCTGGTGCTGCTGTGCGGTCTCGTCGGGGGTGTGGCCGTCGGTGCGGGAATCGCGGCGATCCGGAGCAAGCTCGACACGTCGATCAAGAGTGTCGCCGACCTGAAGACGGCGACCGACTCCGCGAACCTCGGAACGATGATCTACGACAGTTCCGTCGACGATCATCCGCTCGTCCTTCAGGACGCGTCGCAGTCCGTCAATGCCGAAGCGATGCGGCAGCTGCGGACCAACCTGCAGTACGTCGACCTGGATCACCCGAGGAAGATCATCGCTGTCACCAGCTCCCTGCCCGGCGAGGGCAAGACGACCACGGTGGTCAACCTCGCGCTGGCACTGGCGTCGACCTCGAGGCGCGTCGTCGTCGTGGAGGCCGACCTGCGGCGTCCCCGCATCGCCGAGCTCTTCGGCATCGAAGGGCAGGTCGGCGTCACAGTGTCCTGTCCGGGCGCGTCACGGCTGCCGAAGCAGATGCAGGCACGGTCGAGAACCTCGACGTCCTCACCTCGGGTCCGCACCCGCCGAACCCGAGCGAGCTCCTCGCCTCGGAGCAGATGCGCAGCCTGCTGAGCACGCTCCGGGAGCGCTACGACGTCGTCCTGGTGGACACCCCGCCGCTCCTGCCGGTGACGGACGCGGCCGCGGTCGCGTCGTCGACCGATGGCGTCCTTCGTCTGCCGGTCCCGTCGGACCACGCGCGGCCAGGTCGCGTCGCCGCGCTCGATCGCTGCGCGCGTCTGGCGCCCCCTGCTCGGCACCGTCCTCACGATGGTGCCCGCAGCCAGTCGGCAGCCAGGCCAGTACAAGACCTACAGGTCAGTAAGGCCTGCCGACGCTCACACCTCAGCCGCCGCGCGTGCCACGTCGCCGACGTGCCTCACGCCGGCGGAAGGCGTCCGACCTCCGGTCAGCCGTCACAACGTCAGCTCGTCGAGACCCGTATGGCCACGGCCGGGCGAGCCTCGACGCACCTCGGGGAGTCGTCGTGAAACTGCGCGAACGCATCGACGTCATCCGCCGCCACTGGACGATCGTGCTGGTGGCCGCCCTCGTGGGGCTGCTGGTGGCCGGTCTCGCCCACTGGTTCGTGAAACCCCAGTACACCGCGAGCATGCAGTTCTACGTGTCGTCACAGCTCGTCGACCCGAACGCCAGGCCGCGTACCAGGGGCTCAGTTCTCCCAGCAGCGCGTCTCGTCGTACTCCGAGCTGCTCACCAGCGAGCGTGTGGGCGCGGCGCTCGTCCAGCGACTCGGGCTTGCGGACGAGCCGGTCGAGGTGGCGTCGCCGAGCAGGGCGACGACCACGCCCGACTCGGTGCTCTCGTGGTCTCGGTCACCGACTCCTCGCCCGAGAGGGCAGCGGCGATGGTCAACACCATCGGTGACGTCTTCCCGCAGATGGTCGCCGACATCGAGCGGCCCTCCAAGGCGAACAGCCGGTCGCCCGTGCTGGCGAGGGTCGTCGACCGGGCCGACGTGCCGATCGAGCCGTCGTCGCCGGGCCTGCCCGTGACGCTGGTGCTCGGGCTGCTCGCTGGGGATCGTCGTCGGGGTGGGTGCAGCGCTGGTCCGCGACGCGGCGGACAAGACGGTCCGGACGTCGGAGCAGCTGAGCGAGCGGGCGAAGGCGCCTCATCTTGGGTCAATCGCCAACGACTCGACGATCTCGAGCCGCCCGCTCGTCGTCCGCGATGTCCCCAGTCCCCCGTCTCCGAGGCTTTCCGCCAGCTGCGGACGAACCTGCAGTACGTGGACGTCGACAAGCCGCCGCAGGCGGTCGTCATCACCAGCGCGAAGGCCGGCGAGGGCAAGTCGACGACGCTGGTCAACCTCGCTCTGGCGTTGTCGTGGCTGGCGAGCGGGTCGCGGTCGTCGACGCGGATCTGAGGCGCCCCGCGGATCGCTGAACTGGTCGGGGTCGAGGAGGCCGTGGGGCTCACCAGCGTGCTCGCCGGTCGCTGTCGGTCGACGAGGCCACGCAGCGCGCTCTCGACGCCTTCGACGTCATCGCTCGGGCCCGGTGCCGCCGAATCCGAGCGAGCTGCTCGCCACCCGGCAGATGGTCGAACTGCTGAACGCCTTGCGCGATCGGTACGACGTCATCCTCATCGACACGCCGCCGCTCCTGCCCGTCACCGACGGAGCTGCCATGGCGACGGCGGCCGATGGTGCCGATCCTCGTGTCGCCGTGCGGGGTCGACGACCGCGACGGATCGTCGACGGCGCTCGACCTGCTCACCGCCGTCTCGGCGCGGGTGCTCGGGACGGTGCTGACCATGGCGCCCGGCGACGTGCGGGGCTACGGAGGTACGGCTACCACTACTACGGCTCGTCGACGACGAAGGCCGCCACGGACGCCACAAGGTGAGGCGGGCCGTCGGGCTGACAGGCACCAGTTCAATCCGGGACCGACGAACACGTCGGCTCGTCGGTGGGAGCGGGCGGGCCCGCACGGCGGCCGCCCGTTCCCACGGATGTCGAGCCAAAGTAGTCATCACAGACGAGGTGGGGGCATGAACCGTATTTCGGTCATCATCAGGGCGCTGAACGAGGAGGCCCACATCGGGCGCCTGCTCAGCGGGCTCGAGAGACAGAGCAGGAAGGTCGACGAGGTCGTCCTCGTCGACTCGGGGTCGACCGACCGGACGGTCGAGATCGCGGAGAGCAGGGGGGCTCGAATCGTCCGGATCGACAAGAGCGAGTTCACCTTCGGGCGGTCGCTGAACCGGGGCTGCGAGGCCGCTACCGGTGATCTGTTGCTGATCGTCTCGGCGCACGTCTGCGGTCTACGACACCTACGTGGCGCGGATGGTGGAGCCGTTCGAGGACCCGCGCGTGAGCGTCGCCTACGGGCGGCAGGTCGGCGACTCGCGGACGAAGTTCTCCGAGTCGCGCATCCTCTTGACCTGGTTCCCCGAGGAGACGATCTGGGACCAGGGCAATCCGTTCAGCAACAACGCGAACGCGATGGTTCGCCGGGACGTGTGGGATCGGTACCGGTACGACGAGACGCTCACCGGCCTCGAGGACCTCGAGTTCGCCAAACGGGTCCTCGCCGACGGCGGGCGCATGTCGTACGTCGCCGACGCACCCGTCGTCCACGTCCACGAGGAGACCTGGGACGCCATCCGGAACCGCTACCGCCGTGAGGCGGTCGCCTACCGAACGATCATGGGTGTCGAGCCGATGACCTGCGCGGCCGCGGTCCGGCTGGGCGTGGCCAACGCCCTGCGCGACTGCGGTGAGGCGGCTCGCCGAGGGGTCCTGCCGCAGAACCTGGGGAGCATCGCCCGGTTCCGCTACGCGCAGTTCTCCGGCGCCTGGGAGGGCTTCCGCAACGCGGAGAAGATCGACAACGCCGTGCTGCGCCGCTTCTACTACCCCGGCGACAGCGCTGCACGGCCGGTCCCGCCGAAGGGCAACCGTCTGGAGTACTCCGATGCCTGACGTGTCGAGTCCGACCCGCGGCGACCGCGAGGTCGTCGCCGTCGTGCCGATGCGGCACAACAGCGAGCGGGTCAAGGGGAAGAACTTCCGCGACCTCGGCGGCATGCCGCTCTATCACCACGTCGTCCGCACGCTCCTCGCGGTCGACACCGTGTCCTCGGTGGTCATCGACACGGACAGCGACCGGATCACCGAGGACGCCGCCCGCGCGTTCCCCGAGGTCACCGTCCTCGAGCGCCCCGAGCACCTGCGGGCCGGCGAGATCCCGATGAACGACGTGCTGCTCAACACCGTCCGCCAGATCGGCGACCGTGCCGTGCTCCAGACGCACAGCACCAACCCCTTCCTGGCCGCGAGCACGATCGCGCGCGCCATCGACGTGTTCTTCGACGACCCCGACGCCGATTCGGTCTTCGGCGTCACCCGGCTCCAGGCCCGCCTCTGGAGCCCGGACGGGGAACCCGATCAACCACGACCCCAGGTGCTCATGCGGACTCAGACCTGTCGCCGGTCTACCTCGAGAACTCCTGCTTCTACGTCTTCCACGCGTCCACGCTGGAGAGCTCGCGCAACCGCCTCGGGAAGGCGCCGAAGATGATCAGGTGCCCGCCCACGAGGCGCTCGACATCGACGACGAGAGCGACTGGGAGCTCGCCGTCGCGGTCGAGGCCATGCGTCGGGGTGATCCGGTGTGAGCGGCGGACGGATCCTCGTGACCTGCCGCCAGATGCAGGTGGAGCTGCCCCGGCACCGCGAGCGCCTCGAGCGGGCGGGTTACGAGGTGGTGGCCCCGGAGCTCTCCGGCCAGCAGTTCACCGAGGCCGAACTCGTGCCGATGATGGACAAGGTCGTGGGCTTCATCGCGGGCGACGACGAGGTGACGGCGGGCGTCTGGACGCCGCCCACGAGCTGCGGTCGATCGTGCGCTGGGGCATCGGGATGGACTCGGTCGACGCCGCGGCCGCCGCGGCGCGCGGGATCGCCCTGACCAATACGCCCGGCGTGTTCAACGACGAGGTCGCCGACTCCGCGTTCGCGTACGTCCTCTCGCTCGCGGGGTCACCACCGCGTCGACCGGGCCGTTCGTGGCGGCGACTGGCCGAAGGTCGAGGGGATCACGCTCGCGGGCACCACGCTCGGGGTGGTGGGTCTCGGCGGGATCGGGCGTGCCGTCGCCCGACGCGGGGCGGCCTTCGGCATGACGGTGCTGGGACTGGACCCCTACGTCACGCCGCGGCGGCGATCTCGAGCCGGGGGTCCGCCTGATCGACGAGGCTCGACGCGATGCTCGCGCAGGCACGGTTCGTGGTGCTCGCCTGCCCGGCGACGAGGAGACCCACCACCTGATCGACGCCTCGGCGTTGCGGGCGATGCGTCACGACGCCTACCTCGTCAACGTGGCGCGCGGGTCGGTCGTCGACGAGCCGGCGCTCGTCGCGGCCCTGGAGTCGGGCGCCATCGCGGGAGCCGGCCTGGACGTGTTCGAGGTCGAGCCGCTTCCGGCCGAGAGCCCCCTGCGGGCGATGCCGCAGGTCCTGCTGGGCGCCCACCACGGATCTAACACACAGGAGGGGGTCGCCCGCGCGAGCGCGGCGGCCGTGGAACGCCTGATGGCGTCGCTGGAGGAGGGGGATCCGAGATGATGCGGACGTCAGTGGTGACCGGAGCCGCCGGGGATCGGCGCGGAGATCTGCCGCTCGGATGCGTGGAGCCGGCAACCACGTCATCGGCCTCGACCTGATCGAGGCCGAGGAGGCCGACGACGCCGTCACCGTCGACCTCGCCGACGCCGACGCCCTCGCGGAGTGCGGCGCCGCCCTCGGCCGGGAGTACGAGGTGACCTCCTGGTGCACTGCGCGGCGGTCCAGCCGCTCGGAGGCGCGGGCGACACCGCTGCGCGCGTGGCTGGAGACGGTGCAGGTCAATGTGGTGGCCGCCGACGTGCTCGTCGGCGCCTTCCGCAAATCGTTGGCCGAGCACCACGGTTCCGTGGTCGTCATCAGCAGCGTTCACGGCCGTGCGACGACCCCCGGCATCGCTGCCTACGCGACGACGAAGGCGGCGCTCGAGGGATGGGTCCGCGCCGCGGCACTCGATCTCGCACCGGACGTCCGCGTCAACGCGGTCGTGCCGGGCGCCATCGACACGGCCAAGCTGCGCGAGGGATTCGCGCGGTGGGGCGACGAGGACTCGGCGGCGAGGATGCAGGTCCTGCGCGACCGCACGCCACTGCGTCGGATCGGGGAGCCGGCGACGTCGCGGCCAGCGGCGTTCCTCGCCAGCGACGCCGCGCGCTACGTCACCGGCACGTCCCTGACCGTCGACGGCGGGGCCACGTTGCGCCTCGGGTCCGAGTAGAGCGCAGCGACGTCCATCATGCGCGACGCACCGACCATGACGGTCCTGCCCGGTCCGCGGGGCGGCTCTTCGAGTGCGCGCGCTGGCTCGCGACCGAGGAATGCTTCCAGTGGGTCGACATCCTCGGGCGACGCTGCACCGATGGTGGCCGGCCCGGGGCGACATCGAGGTCCGCAGGATCGATCTCGGTGGTCCTGCCTGCTGCCCTGGAATGGGACGACGGCGAGATCCTGCTCGCGGGGCCGATGTCCTCGCCGTCTACTCGTGGGCCGACGACCGGCTCCGCCCGCTGTGCCGCATCGACCTGCCGGAGGACGTCCGCCTGAACGACGGCTCGGTCTCACCGACCGGTGATGTCTGGATCGGCTCCATGACCGAGGGCGGGGTCGGGCGTCGAGGGCGACTGTTCCGCGTGACGAGTGACGGCCGGGTGTCGACGCAGCTCGACGGCATCGGCATCTCCAACGGCATCGTCTGGGACGGCCCGCATCGGCCTACTACGTCGATTCGACCCACCTCCGGGTGGACCGCCTGCGTCTCGATTCCGGTGGGGACCTCGCGAGTCGTTCGACGCTGGTGGAGGTCGACGGCCTCGTCGTCGAGCCCGACGGCCTGGCGCTCGACCGCGACGGCGTGCTCTACGTCGCGATGTGGGACGGCGCCCGACTCGTGGCGATCGATCCGGCGAGCGGGTCGACGCGTGACGTGCCGGTCGGAGCCGACAGGCCCACGTCAATCGCCTTCGGCGGGGCCGACCGCCGGCTGGGGTTACCCGTGACCACGGCGTCGTCGCACGTGGGCGAGCCGAATCAGGAGCGCCGGAGCAGCGGACTGGGTCGGGCTGCTCGGTCCTGCCCGATGAGCTGCTGCCGTCGCTGACGGGGACTCAGCTCGACCGATCACTCGAGGGGGCGACATCTTGTTGCGTGCTTTAGCGGGCTCGGTGTACGAGGGGAGACATGGACGGGCTGACCGGCGGACATCGTTCTCGGCGTCGACGCCGCGGCGGCGCGCGGG
The DNA here is from genome assembly GCA_030449875.1 of Aegle marmelos. Classification (NCBI taxonomy): domain Eukaryota; kingdom Viridiplantae; phylum Streptophyta; class Magnoliopsida; order Sapindales; family Rutaceae; genus Aegle; species Aegle marmelos. Next base: position 8,119 of record JASUUL010000010.1, read on the forward strand.
TGTTCCTCGTGGCCTGGGCCGCGGTGGCGGCGGTCGTGCTGGCGTCCGGGCCGTCGCCCGCGGTCGCGTCGCCGGTCGTGCCGTCGGGTCACGCGGTGGCCCTCGATCCCCGGACGGGCACGGTGTTCCAGGCCGATCCGGTCGGGAGCACCGTCAGGGTCTACGCACCGACGGTGTACGGCGGTCGGAGGCAGGTGGCCGCGCTGCCCGTCGGCGCCGGCCCGGTCGCGCTCGTCTTCGACCCGGTCACCCGTCACGTGCTGACCGCCGACGAGCGAGGCAACAGCGTCACGACCCTCGCGTCCGACGACACCGGCGCGTGGCGTTCGCTCGGCTCGATCCCGGTGGGTTTCGCGCCCGTCGCGATCGGTGTCGAGCGGGGGTCCGGCGCCGTGCACGCCACGGCGACGACGACGGCGGACCCCGGGGCGCGGTCGGCGACCCTCGCTCCGTCGCCGTCGTCGCGCGGGAGAGCGGCGCGGTCAGGGACGAACGCCTTCGCCGCGCTCGCGCGTGGGGTCTGCCGACGGGGTGGGCGCCGCGATCGTGGTCGGGCTACACCGTCACGCGAGGTAACGGCTACCTCTCGCTGAAGAACTCCTCGACGCGGACCGAGTACTGCTTCGGGACCTGCACGAACGTCGCGGTCGGTGCGGCCGGGTCGCGGGAGGAACGGCGGCAACGGGGGTGACGGCGGCACGGCGTACTGCATCGGGCGCTGCACCAACGTCGCCACCGGCGGCGCGGGCGCCGACGCCGCCGGTTCGAGCACGGCAACGGGCGGCAACGGCGGGCGCGGTGGCACCGCCTACTGCCTCGGCGTGTGCGAGAACGTCGCCAGCGGGGGCGTGGCGGGACGGCGACGGTCGCCGATGGGAGCTCGCTCGGTGGAGCGAGCGGTTCGGCGACCGCGGGCAAGGGCGGCAACGGGGCTCGGCAACCTGCGCGGGGCCTGCAGCGGGCTCGCCGCCGGTGGGGCCGGAGCTGGCCGCGCAGGCCACCGGCGCTGACGGCGCAGCGTCACAGGCCGGGGCTCGGCGAGCTGCCACGGGCGGTGCCGGCGGCAACGGCGGGCCGTCGCGGGCACCGTGCGCGGACGTGGCGTCGGTGGCGTCGGTGGCGTCGGTGGCGTCGGCGGCAACGCCACCGCGACCGGCGGCGACGGCGGAGCGGGGACGAACACGCGCTCAGCTGTCGCTCCGGACGTCGGGTCGTCGGCACCGACGGTGGTCGCGGTGGCGACGCGAACGCCGTCGCCGGTCGCGGTGGCGACGGGGTCGGCGGGCGCGCCGCGTCGGGCTCGGCGAGCGCGACGGCGGGCGACGGCGGGCAGGGCGGTGACGCGGTCGCCCTCGCGGACAACGGTGTCGGCGGCACGGCCGCCACCGGGGGACGAACGGCGGCGACGCCGAGTCGCCCGCGGCGGCGACGGTGGTGCCGGGGGACGGCGACGACGAGCCCGGTGGTACGGCCGTCCAGGGTCTCGGTGGTCGCGGTGGCAACGCCGTCGCCGTCGCCGGGCAGGGTGGCGACGGTCTCGACGCGACCAACCCCGACGGCGCCGTCGACCCCAACACCGGCGTCATCGTCGTCGTGGGCGGTGACGGCGGCGTCGGCGGTGACGCCACGGCGGTCGCCGGTCGCGGCGGGCGCAACTGGCGGCTCTCGCAGGGGACGGTGCCAGTCGGCACCGCGTCGGCGATCGCCGGCGACGGGGGTCGCGGGGGTCGGCGACCGCGACCGGCGACGACGGTGTCGCGGGCACCGGCACGGCCGGGCAGGGCGCCGCCGCGACCGGCGGCGCCGGCGGGAACGGTGGTGTCGCCGTCGTCGACGGGGGCGTGGTCGGCCAGGGCACGGGCGGTGACGGCGGGTTCAGGGTTCGCCACCGGCGGCGCGGGCGCCGACGGCACCGCCCATGGGACGCCCGGTGCTGCTGGTGGCGACGGCGCCGGGGCGTGCCGCCACGGCGGCCGGCGGCGCGGAGGCGGCAACGGCGCGACCGGTGTGGGCTTCGCGACCGGCGGCATCGGCGGCAACGGCGCGACCGGGGCGAACGGGCTCGACGGCGTGTCCGGCGTCGGTGGCAACGGCGGTCGCGGCGGTCCGGGCGGGTCGGCGATCTCGCAGGACACCGGGACCGCAGCCGCGGGCGCAGGCGGACGGGAGGCAACGCCGGAGGCGGCGGCTACGACGCGAACGGCGCGATCGCGGGACCGGGCGGACTCTCCGGAGTCGGCGGCGCGGGCGGGAAGGCGGAGTCGGCGGGCGGTCGTGCCGAGGGCGGTGCCGGCGGTGCGGGCGGCGGTGGTCGGCGGGGCAGCGTCGGCGGGGCCGGTGGCGTCGGCGGTGACGCCACCACCGGCGGGACCGTCGGCCTCGGCGGGAACGGCGGAGCCGGCGGCATCGGCGGGACGGGTGCCGACGGCGGCGCGGGCGGCCCCGGCGGTGCCGGTTCGTCGAGCGACCCCAGGGCGGGGAGTCGGCGGCCGTGGCGGCGACGGCGGGCGCGGCGGGCAGTCCGGGTCCCTCGAGGGTGCGGGCGACGGTGGGCGTGGCGGTGTCGGCGGCGGCGGTCGCGGCGGGGCGGGCTTCGGCCAAGGCGGCGACGGCGGCCGCGGTGGCGACGGCGGGCCCAGCAACCGGAGTGGCGAGTCGGCCGGCGACGGCGGTCGCGGTGGCGACGGCGGCGACGGTGCGTCCGACTCCGGCACCGCGGTGGCCGGCAACGGCGGCGACGGCGGGAACAGGGGCAACGGCGTCGGCGGCAGCACGGACGGCGGCGACGGTGGCGACGGCGGCGACGCCGGGAGCGCCGACGCCGGTAGCGGTGCCGAGCTGGGTGGCCGGGGCGGCGAGGGTGGCTCGGGTGGCGGCGGCAGCTCCGGCGGCGCCGGAGGATCGTCCGGCTCGGAGGGCTGAGGGCTCGCGTCGAGCTCCGGCTTCTCGGTGGTGGCTCTCGAGGTCCGGGATATCACTCCTAGTGACGGGCGCGCGCTCCTGGGCGGCGCGTGCTCGTTCGCGGTCTCCACTGCGCTCCGCCCCATCGCGACGGCACATGGTCACCGGCGTACGGCGATCTTGTTGCTCTCTTTGGGGCAACTCCCGTCACGCTCCGCGGCGTGTCGCCGCGCCACGCCGTGTCGTGGTCACGCACCGCGTAACGAGAGGGTGCGAAGCGACGATCACCGGGCGCAAGCGCGATGCGGGGTTGATCGACAGCACCGTTCCGGGAGCCAGTGGCGGCGAGCGGATCGGGCATCGCGGGGGGACGCGGCCACACCTCTGGGGGGCACCGAGAGTGAGCACGGAGACGACCTGCACCGCCGAGAACGTGATCGTTCCGGCGCCGCGGTTGCGGGTCATGCGGACGCCGATCGCCGAGGTCCCGGAGGTGTCGGTCGAGGCGAAGCCGTTCCTCGGACTGCGCTCGGCGAAGGGGCTGGCGGCGTGGATGCTGGTGCCGCCGGTCGACCTGGCGATGCTGCTGGCACCGCTTGTGTGGGCTCCGGGGCACGCGAAGGCCGTGCTGCTGATGGCGGTGGTCTCGATGGCCCTGCTGTTCGGCGCGGGCCGCTACCGGGCGCGCCTGCACCTGTCGGTCCTCGACGAGCTGCCCACCCTGCTGAGCCGGCTGCTCTCGGCCGGCGCGATCGTCGGGACGCTCTTCGCCCTGACCCACGAGCAGGAGGAGATCGCCCCGTTCCTCACGCTGACCCTCGGGACGATCGCCCTCGTGGTCGCCGGCCGGGTCGTCACCACCCAGCTGCTGCTCACGGCCCGCCGGCGGCGGGTCGTGGCGCACCGGACGCTCGTCGTCGGCGGTGGCCCGCGCGCGCTGGAGATGGCGACGCTGCTCCAGCGCTACCCGCAGTACGGGCTGCTGCCCGTCGGCTACGTCGACGACTCGCCTGCGCCCGGCCGAGGCCGTCCTGCCCGCCTCGGCGAGGTCCGCGACCTGCCCGACCTGGTCGCCGTCACCGACGCCGACGTCATCCTGCTCGCCGACGGCGACATGACCGAGTCGACGCTGCTCGACGTCGTGCGCCGCCCCGACTGCACCGAGTGCGACCTGCTGATCATCCCGCGGATGCCGCAGTTCTTCACGCAGACCGCGGGGCAGTCCGACCACATCGGCTCGGTGCCGGTCATGCGCATCCGCAACCCGCGCCTGCAGGGCCCGGCCTGGGCGGTCAAGCGGGCGTTCGACGTCGTCGTCAGCGCCGTGGCGCTGCTGGTCCTGTCGCCGCTGATGGCCGCGTGCGCGCTGGCGGTCCGGCTCGAGGGCGGCGTCGGCGTGCTGTTCCGCCAGGACCGGGTGGGACGCGACGGCCGGCTGTTCCCGTGCCTGAAGTTCCGTTCGATGAAGCCCGCCACCGCAGCCGAGTCGGCGCAGCAGTGGAACATCGCCCACGACCGCCGGGTCGGCCCGGTCGGCAAGGTCCTCCGCCGCAGCTCGCTGGACGAGCTGCCGCAGCTCTGGAGCATCCTGCGTGGGGACATGACCCTCGTCGGCCCGCGCCCCGAGCGCCCGCACTTCGTCGACAAGTTCTCGGCCGAGATCGAGCGCTACGACCACCGCCACCGCGTCCGCGCCGGGCTCACCGGCCTGGCAGGTCTCGGGTCTGCGCGGCGACACGCCCATCTCCGACCGAGCGCGCTTCGACAACTACTACATCGAGAACTGGTCGCTCTGGCTCGACGCGAAGGTCATCCTCCGGACCGTCAGCGAGGTCGCTCTTCGCCCGTGGTCGGTGACCGATGGTGATCGTCGCGAGCGGTGTCCGCGTCGACCTGGCTGCCGTCGACTCACGATCGAGTGGTGCCGGGTGCCGTGCTCGACAACCCGTCCTCTAGCCTCGGTCCTCGTCACGCCCGGTCGATGTCGATCGAGATGGCAGAGATCAGGTGGTGATGGGGAGTCGCGCGGCCCGCCAGCCAACGGACGGTCTCACGCCGGAACGGATGGCGCCGACGCGGCGCGCACGAGCACCTGGGGGCGTGCAGGTGACCAGGACGTTCGGTTCGCTCGCGCTGGCCGACGACGTCGACGCCGAGGGCGTCTGACGATGGAGCTCGGCTACCCGGCCGACGCCCGCTCGCCGACGAAGCCGGTCGCCGGAGGGCGATGGCGGCGTCGTCCTCGCGGGCTCGACGCCTGGATGCTCGTCCTCCCCGTCGACGCGATCGCGCTGCTGGCCCCGATCGTGTGGGCTCCGCAGTACTGGCGGGGCTTCCTCGCGATGGCGGTGCTCTCGCTGCTGCTGCTCACCGGCGGCGGTCGCTACCGCGCGAAGCTGCACCTCTCGGTGCTCGACGAGATGCCGACGATCGTCGCCCGCCTGCTGACGGCCGCGGCCCTGGTCGCCGGGGTGTTCGCGCTGCGCCACGACGGCGACGGCGTCTCGGGATTCCTCGCCGCGGCCGCTCGAGCGCGATCGGGCTCGTCGTCGCCGGCCGCTGTCGTGACCACCGCGGTCATCCTCTCGCGCGCGCCGCCGTTCGGTCGTCGCGCACCGCACCGTGCTCATCGGCGGGGCGAGCTCGCCACGAAGGAGGTCGCGACGCTGCTGCGGCGCTACCCCGCTACGGCCTCTCGCTCGCCGGGCTTCGTCGACGACGCCCGGCGCTGCGACGCCTCGATCGTCACCTCGCACCTCGGGCGCCTCGAGGACCTCGAGCTGATCGTCGCGGCCCACGACATCGAGGTCCTGCTCGTCACCGAGGGCCAGTTCGACGAGGCCGAGCTCCTCGAGTTCGTGCGACGCCCCGCCTGCGCACCGTGCGACCTGCTGGTCATCCCGCGCCTGCACGCCTTCCACACCCACACCGGGCTCGCCGACCACATCGGCTCGATCCCGGTGATGCGCATCCGCACGCCGTCGCTCTCGGGCTTCGCCTTCCGCGTGAAGCGCGCCTTCGACGTGGTGGTCAGCGGCGTCGCCCTGCTGCTCCTCTCGCCGGTCATGCTGGGGTGCGCCGTCGCGGTCCGGCTCGAGGGCGGTAAGGGGTTCCTGTTCCGACAGGAGCGCGTCGGGCGAAACGGCGACACCTTTGAGTGCCTGAAGTTCCGGTCCATGCGTCCCGCTACCGCCGCGGAATCGGCGCAGCAGTGGAACATCGCCAACGACAACCGCGTCGGCAAGGTCGGCAAGATCATCCGCCGGACCTCGCTCGACGAGCTCCCGCAGCTGTGGAACATCCTGCGCGGCGACATGACCCTCGTCGGTCCGCGGCCGGAGCGTCCACACTTCGTCCAGCAGTTCTCGAAGCAGTACGCCCGCTACAGCCACCGCCACCGTGTCCCCGCCGGCCTGACCGGCCTCGCGCAGGTCTCGGGCCTGCGCGGCGACACCCCGATCTCCGACCGGGCGCGGTTCGACAACTACTACATCGAGAACTGGTCGCTCTGCGTGCTCGCGTCGGTCGCGGCGTACTATCGCGACGTCAACGACACTCGCATTCGGCGTGCAACCGACATCGAGCAAGTCGATGTCGGGCCGGTCTTGACGGAGGTCGGCCGAGGTTCGAGGCGCTAATCCGAGCTTGCAGCATCCGGACTTCAACAGCCCGAGATGGGAATCGTTTCGACGGCTGCGTACCAATCTGCAACCACGTCGGTCGATCGGGCCGGTAACGTCGTCCTCGTGACCAGCCCCTCCGAGGGCGACGGGAAGACCTCGGTCACCATCAGTCTCGCGATGAGCTTCGCACAGGCGGGCAGCCAGGTGTGCATCATCGACGCGGATCTGCGGAAGCCGAAGATCGCGAGTTACCTCAACATGGTCGCCGAGGTGGGTCTCACCCCCGTACTGATCGGCCGGGCCCGCGTCGATGACGCGATACAAGAGGTCTCCGGAAACCTCTCCGTGTTGACGAGCGGGCCCGTTCCCCCGAACCCGACCGAGCTCCTGGCTTCCGATGCGATGCTCGACGTCGTTGAAGCCTCTCACACTCCTTCGACATCGTCCTCGTCGACGCCCCACCGATCCTCCCGGTCGCCGACTCCGCATCACTTGCCGCCCGAGTCGGCCGGACGCTAATCGTGGCCAACGCGAGCCGCACGACGGCGCAGGACCTCAACCGCTCCCTCGGCTCATCGAGGACGTCGGTGGCCGGGTCGTCGGATATGCGCTCAACAACGTCGAGCAGCGCCACCTCAACAACGGCTACGGCTACGGCTACGGCCCGCGCACGGGGCCGCCGAGGCCGACGGGGCCTACATCCCCAACGTCCCCGGCCCTCGGCGGACGCGCCGGAAGCGACCACGACGCAGCTGGACCACCGTGCCAGGAGCCGTTCGACACGGGAACCAGCGCATGGCCGTCTACGGCGCTGACCGCAGCATCCAGCCGCTTACCCGCGTCGCGGACGGTCCGGGATCGCCCGTCTTCTTCGCCGGACTCACGGTCGCCGTCGTGGTGGTCGGTCTGGGAGTCGGCGGCGGAGGTCCGATCGTGCTCGGGCTCGCCGTAGTCGGCTCGTTGGCGGTTCTCTTCCCTGTGCCATCCGCCTTTGTTCTCTTGCTGGTCTGCCAGGAGGTCGAGCGGACCGGCGTCAACGCCTTGTTCAGCAACCGCTTCGTCACCCTGGGCAGCGAAGTCTTCTACGTCCGGTTCGCTGGCGTGTCCTCGATCTACCTCTTCCTCGTCGTCGCCGGTGCGTCCGCCGCACTGCGGCTGACGTCGCCGGGAACGCGACGGCGCCTGGCGCGCCTAGCGGTTATCGTCGCCGTTCTTGGTGCGGCAACGACACTGGTGTGCCTGGCGAGCGGTGTCGGGGCGGCGGACATCGTCCGGCTGTATGCCCGCCCCCTATCTGGTCGTGCTCTGCTGTCTCCCGCTGGGCGCCCGCCTCCTCGAGACCCGCGAGGAGGCGCGCCGTGGTGGGGTGACGTCGATCATCTGCCTGGCGGTCCTGGCCATCGCCGCGAGCGCGATGCTCGTCACGGGAAACGCGCCGGAACAGGACGACGGCTCGGTGACCCTCTTCTACGACGGGGCCGTCCCGCCGTCGCGGCGGCTGCGTTCATCGCCTCGCTGACGTCGAACGGCGATCGTCGTGCCGCGTGGCTGCTGGGTCTGGCTGCCGTCACCATCGTGCTGCTCTCCGGACGTCGGAACGTCTGGCTCGCTCTGGTCGTCGTCCTGCTCGTCGTCCTCCTGGTCCAGAACCGACGGCTGGTCAGCTCGCTCCGCCTCGTGGCCGCGACGACGGCCGGCGGTCTGACCCTGTTCACGATCAGCCCGATCTGCTCCTCGGCTCGCTGGAGCGGCTGCAGTCGGGTCTCGGCCTCGGCGGCAGCCAGACCGTCGACCAGTCGACACAGGGCCACGTCGACGACCTGAACCTCGCCTGGCAATACGCGACTGAACGGTGGCTCTGGGGTTACGGCCCCACACAGGGCCCGCTGCCGGGCCTGGTCGTGGAGTCGGAGAGCCTGTACGTGCACAACACCTTCCTCATGGACTGGCTGCGGTTCGGTCTACCGGGCTTGATCGCGATCAGCGTCCTGGCGCTCACGGGCGTCGTCCTGGCCGTCGTGCGGCTGCGCGAGAACCACCGCTCGGTACTCGTCGTGTGTGCCGCGGGATTCCTCTTGATGTGTCCCCTGTGCTCGATGTCTGCGGCGTACCTGTCGACGACCATCCACTGGCCCGCCTTCTGGGGCGTGGCCGCCGGCTTGCTTGCCGTCCTCCCCGCCTCGGGCGACTGGCGGTCCGGACCAGTCGATACACGGCACGCCGAGACAGCACGGGAGGACGCGCCGTGACCTCTCAGCAGAACCTCGGGTCCGAGTCAGGCCACGTGATGACGGCGGCGGTCCTACTCTTCGGCAGGCGCCTCGTCGTGACGCTGCTCAGCGCGGTGGCAAACGCCGTCGCGGCGCGCCTCCTGGGCGTCCGTGACTTCGGCGATCTGTCGGCGGCTCTCGCCGTGTACTACTTCCTCGTCGCCATGGGCGACTTCGGGTTCAGCCTGGTGCTGGGCCGGGCGCTGGCCGCGGAGCCCGAAGCGCGTCCGGTCATCGTGCGCTCCGCCGCTCGGCTCCAGGTCGCGCTCACGACGGCGCTGACACTCGGAGCGATCGCCTACGGCTGGATCGTCTGGAACGCCGACCTCCGCTTCGTCGCGCTGCTGGCGCTGTCGCCCGCGATCCTGTTCTCCGGTCTCACCGGCTTCCGGCAGGTCTACCTCGTGCTGCACCGCGTCCGGACGATGGCGGCCCTCGACCACTCGACCGCGGTCGCCCAGACCGCCGCCGTGATCGCGGCGGCGCTCCTCTCGCTCGGTCCGGTGGGCGTCGCCGTGGCGATGTCAGTGGCGTCCTGCGTCAACAGCGCGGTCGGGGCCGTGATCGCCTCTCGCCTCGTGGGCAAGGCCCGTGCAACGTGGGCGGCGACCATCGCGATCGTGCGGGAAGCCGGGCCGGTGGGGATCATGGCCGTCCTCTCCACGGCCTACTTCACGATCGACGTGATCGTGCTGGGGTGGATCGCCGACGCGGTGAGCATCGGGTACTACGCGGCCGCGGTGAAGGTGCTGTCGATCCTGGTGTCGCTCCCTGGCATCGTCATGACCGCGATGCTGCCGGCGGTGACCCGAGCCCGCGCTGCAGGCGACGAAGACGTCGCGAGCCCGGTGTGGCACCTGTTGGTGTCGACCGTGATCCCCGCGTGCGTCGTGATCGGGGTCTTCGCGCCGCTGATCGTCCGGTTGCTGTACGGGGCCGACTTCGCTCCTGCGGTTGGGTCGCTCGCCGTCCTGGCGCTCGCCGGCGCGCTCGCCACCGCGAGCAATCTCGTGAGCACGCTGCTCGTTGCCGAGCGACGGGGCGTCGCCATGGCGGTCCAGAACGCCCTGCTGCTCGTCGTGAACGTTGCGCTCAATCTGGGCTTCGTGCCCCATTTCGGGGTCATCGCCTCGGCCTGGGCCACGGTCGTGACCGAGCTCCTCGTCGTCGTGGCAGGGATGTTCCTCCTTGGGCGGGGCGCCATCGGGCACCTCCGGGGCTGGGGAGCCGTGAGCATCCGGCCGGTCGTCGTCGCCGCGGTCACGTTCGCGTGCCCGGCGCTGCTTCTCGGGCGCGACTCGCTCGCCGCCCTGTTCGTCGGCCTGGGGTTGTTCGTCGTCGGCATGACCGCGCTCGGGGCGTGGCCGGCGGAGCTGATGTCGATGGTTCGACGCAGGACGGTGCTGTAATGATCATCATGGTCACGACGGTCGCGACTCCCGGAGGCGTCTGGCGGCACGTGTGCGACAGCGCGCTCGCGCTGCAGGGACGTGGCTACGCGGTACGGGTGGCGGTGCCACCCACCGCTACGACGCTGCGTGCGGAGGCGACGACCCGCGGGCTGGGGCTGCACGACGGCGGGCGCTTCCCGTCCGGAGCCGTCTGTCACTTCCACTCCGCCGACACGTATGACCGGGTGCTGCTGCGTCGGATGGCCCTTGCTCGCCGCTCAGGCTGCGCCGTGGTCGTCACCGAGCACCTCCCCGCACCGACGCGTCCGACACCTCGCTGACCGACGACCCGCAGGGCGCACGGCGTGGTTCGCCAAGTCGCTCTTCAAGACTGCGCAGTTCGGCCTGGCCTCCGCAACGGTCGCGGTGAGCGAGAGCTCTGCCCGCTTCCTCGCTGTCCGCTACGGGCGGAAGCTGAAGGAGATCGAGGTGGTGCGCAACGGGGTCGAACACCCAGGCGATGCCGCCGAGAGGCCTGTCGAGACCGCTCCACCCGTCGTGAGTGCTGCCGGCGCCATGCTGCGGCAGAAGGGGTTCGACGTCCTCGTCCGAGCGGTCGCCGCCAGTGGCGGGGACTGGCATGTCCGGATCGCGGGCGAGGGACCTCATCTCGCGGCTCACCGACGGCTGGCTCACGACCTGGGCGTCGCGCATCGGGTGAGCTTCCTCGGCTGGCAGGCCTCGGGGCGGGCGGTGTTCCGCGAGAGCCGCGTCGTGGTGATTCCTTCGCGTTGGGAGGCCGCGCCCTATGTCGTCCTCGAGGCGATGAGCGAGGGACGCCCGGTCGTTGCGACCCGGTTCGGCGGTGTCGACGAGGTTCTCATCGACGGCACGACGGGGTTCTCGTGCCGGTCGACGACCACCTTCGGCTCGCCGACGCCCTCGACGCCCTGCTCGCCGATCCTGATCGCTGCGCGACCATGGGGGCGGCGGGTCGTAAGCGGCTCGACGAGCTGCCCGGCCTGTCGGTCGAGGAGATGATCGACGGGCTCCTCGCCGTCTACGACCGCGTGTCTCGGCGACCGGCGGCGGTGGCCTCGTGACCGTCGTCGTGCGCCCGACCGACGGCGGGATCGCGTACGTCGGACGGCGCCTTGCCCGTCACCTCGGCCAGGACTCGGGGACCGTCCGCGATCTGGCCCTGAGCGACGAGGGCAATCCCGCGCGCAACGCCTGGCGGGCGTGGAGGGCGCAGGCGCATGACGTGTCGAAGGGCGAGGTCGTCCATCTCGAGCTGGGGCGGACCACGTCGGCTGTGTTCTGGTTCGGGATCCTCGCGCTGCTCGCCCGTCGCCCGGTGGTGGCCGTTCTGCACGACTTCCCCGTCGTGGTGAACCGTCCCGGCGCGGGAGTGATCCACAACTCGCCGGGATGGCGCGACCGGATCGCCTACAGGGTGCTCAGCCCACTGCTCGACGGCCTACTGGTGCGTTGGTTCCGCGCGCACGTGCGCGCGACGGGGTGCTGTCGCCCGACCTGGTCGAGCGTGCCCGCGCCGCGGGATGGCCGGCGCCGGGGTCAGCCCTCCACGGAGCGGACCCACCGCGAGCCTCGACGTCGCCGAGCGCGGGCACGTACGCGCTACTCGCGGGCTTCCTCGCGCCGGGCAAGGGAGTCGAGTTCGCTCTCGACTCCTGGCCTGCAGACGACGTCGACATGCCGCTAAGGATCGTGGGCACCGTGTCGCGCCAGCACGAGGAATGGCTGCGGGGGTACGGGAGGTGCGGCCGCAGAGCACGAACGGGACCGTCGAATGGGTCGGCTTCGTCGATGACGACGAGTTCGCCAATCTCGTGGCGAGCGCGGCGATCGTGATCGTGCCCTACGAGCGCTCAAATCCGGTGAGCGGAATCGTCGTGCGTGCCCTGGTCGACGGGCGTGCCGTGGTCTGTACCCGGGTGTCGGCGACCAGTGAGATCCGGGACGGCCAGAGCGGGATGGTCGTCGACTTCGGCGACGTCGAGGCGATGTCCGGTGCGATCCGGCGACTGATCGCAGATCCCGCGCTCCGCGACGAGCTCGGCGCCGGAGCATCGCGGTCCGGCGCCGACCATACGTGGCATCGACACGCCGCCGACGTCGATGCGCTGCACCGTGTCGCCGCGGCGGTAGCACGATGAGCGGGCTGCGCGTGGCCGTGGTCCACAACCTGCCTCCCGGTGGTGCCGCCGCCGCCTCGTGGGCACGCTCGCCCACCTCGACGCGACCGTTCGCGAGTTCACCCTGTCGACCGCGGCGCCCGCCACCCCGATCCGCTCGTGATCAGGTACCGCTCCTGGGCCGAGGCTGTGCCCTCGCCCGCACGGCCTCCGTTGCGCTACGTCGACCATGCCCGGCTGCTCGCGGCCTGGCGGCGTGTCGGGCGAGCTGTCGAGCAGTGGAGTCCCGACGTGGTCTTCGCCAACCCGTGCCGCTTGCTCCAGGGCCCCGCGGGCGTGCTGGTGGGCGATCGCCCGGTGCTGTACTACTGCGACGAAGCCCGGCGTGCGACGTTCGACCAGGACGCCCTGAGGCGGATCAACCCGCGGACCGAGCGGATGTACCGGCGCCTGCGCAGGCTCCGCGCTGACGTCGATCGCCGGGTCGTCGCCCGGGCCGATCGAGTGATCACCAACTCGGCGTTCTCCGCCGCGGCGATCCGCGCGGCGTACAACGTCGACTGCGACGTGGTCGGGCTCGGCGCCGACGACGCCTTCTTTCCGCCGGCTGAGGCACGGCCCCCACAGCATGTCCTGTCGGTCGGCACCCTCATCCCGACCAAGGGTCACGACCTCGCCATCGACGCTGTCGCGTCGTCCGGGGTCGAGCTGCCGCTGCTGGTCGTCGCGCCACGAGCGAACGAGTCGAGGCTGCTCGCCTGCGTGGGCTCGCGGCTGCACGCGGGGTCGAGCTCCGCATCGCCGTCGGCGTCACCGACGACGAATTGCGGGAGTGCTACTGGAACGCACTCGCGACTCTCTACCTGGCCTTGGCCGAACCATTCGGGCTGGTGAGTGTCGAATCGCAGGCAACCGGGACCCCGGTCGTGGTCGCCGACGAGGGCGGACTACCCACCACCGTCGTGTCGGCCGACTCGGGTGTCGTCGTGCCACGGTCGGGCGAGGCCGCCGGCCGAGCACTCGCCGAGTTCGCGAGCCGTCGGGCGTCCGGTCGGCCGTCGGCGCCGCCGGTACCGCGGTGGTCCGACACCGCGACGCGCGTTCTGGCAGAGATGGGGGAACTGTGCCGCACCTGAAAGAACCCGTCGACATCACGGTCTTCGCCAAAAGCCCGTGGACACCGAGCATCCGCCGCGAGCACGCGTGGGCACGCCAGGCCGCGCTCCATGACCTCCGGGTCCGCTTCCTCCAACGGCCCCTGCACGTCCGCAACGGAGGCCTGGATGTGCTCGGTCGTCCGTCGCGAGAGCTCACTCCCGAGGGGATCGAGACCGTCCGCTCCGCCACGGTCGTCCCCGGCCACCGGGCTCGCTGGGCGGAGGCGACTGAGGCGGCGGTCCTGCGCCGGGCGGCAGGGCGCGATACCGGCGTGAGCGTGGTCAACCTGCCCTGGCACTGGGAGGCGAGTCGCGGCGCAGCTCGGCGGGTCCTCGACCTCGCCGACGACTGGGCGGCCCTCCAGCCGCACCGCGCCAAGCGCATCGGTGAGCTGTACCGGCACATCGCCGAGCAGGCCGACGAGATCGTCCTCGTCAACGAGGGACTCCGGCACCTATTCCCGGGACGGTCGCCGGTCGTCGTCGCGAACTGTGCCTCACGGGATCTGCTCGACCGCCCTGTGTCCGCCCCGCCGGGGAGCGGCGGATGACGTATCTCGGCACCGTCACCGAGCGCGTCGACCACGAGCTGCTGGCGGGCGTTCTCGCCCTCCGGCCGCAGTGGTCCCTCGACGTCATCGGCCCGTTCAGCTTCGCCGGCCGGGGCACCGGACCCGATCCGGCCTTCGCGGCGTTCCTCGACCGTTTCGGCGAGCGCGTGCGCTGTCACGGTCCGATCGCCCGGGAGAAGGTCGGGCCCGTGCTTGACCTGGCCGACGTACTGGTCATCCCCAACCGCCCCGAGCAGAGCCGCGGGCAGGACTCGATGAAGCTCTACGACTACGCCGCGCACGGCCGACCCATCGTGTCGACCTTGGAGATGCCCGCCGCGGACCCCTGTCCGCACATGCACGTCGCACCGACGGTCGACGAGTTCGCTGAAGCGCTCGACGGCGCGGACTCCGACCGCCACGGCGCCGACCGCCGTGCCTGGGCAGCACGGAACACCTGGGACGCGCGAGCGCCGCAATGGCTGGGTTCGGTCCTCGGCCGAGCGGTCGCACCAGCCTCGGGGGACGCCCGATGACCCGGCCGGTGGTGATGTTGACGAACGCGGTCGTCGAGGACAAGCAGGGCGGCCTCTACCGATACGTCAGTGAGCTCGCTGCGGCGCTCGCCCGCCGGGGAGTGCCGGTCACCGTGCTCACCAAGCGGGTCGACGACGGCGCCGCCGACGTCGAGATCACTGACACGGGGGTGCGGATCGAGCGCTACGACGTACCTCGGAAGTCGGGCCGCCTGTTCGCGCTCCTTTATCCCTTCGTCGTGTTCCACGCAGTTCGTCGCGGGCTGCGCCGCCATCGTGGCGCGATCGTTCACGCCCACTTCCCGGTGCCAGCGCTGGTCCCACTGCTGACTGGGCGGCGCTACCTCTACACCTTCCACGCGCCGGTCTACCGTGAGCTGCTGGGGGAGCGTCAGGATTCCTACGCGTTACCGCGCCCGGTGCAGGGCGCCGCCGTGGCGGGCTTGCGCACGGCCGAGGCGTGGCTGCTGCGCCGAGCACACCGAGTCGTCCTGCTCTCGGAGTTCACCCGCCGCGAGCTCGCCGTCCTCGACCGGAGGGCAGCCGCGCGGGCCCGCCTCGTCCAGGGCGGCATCGACCTCGAGCGCTTCACGCCCCCGACCGATGCTCACGGGACGGAATCAGGGGAGCGGGCCGGCGAGCCGCTGATCGTCGTCGCACGCCGACTCGTCTGGCGGACAGGGGTCGTGGAGGCCGTCGACGCGATGGAGCACGTCGTGCGGGCCTTCCCCGGTGCCCATCTCGTGATCCTGGGAGACGGCCTCCTGCGCCCGGTCATCGAGGAGCGGGTCCGTGAGCGCGGCATGACCGCTCACGTCACGTTGCTCGATACGTCTCCGACGCCGAGCTCGTGTCGTGGTACCGCCGGGCGACGATGGTGCTCATGCCGACCCAGGAGCTCGAGGGCTTTGGTCTCGCGTCGGCCGAGGCAATGGCGTGCGGAACACCGGTGATCGCGACACCCGTCGGCGCGAACGACGAGGTCGTTGGTTCCTTCGACCGAATGTGGCTGGCCGCGGGCCGCGACCCCCGAGCGATCGGCGACGCCGTCGTCGCGGTGGCGAAGGAGGTCGACGCGGGGCGGTGGTCCAGAGCCGACATACGGCCCCACGTCGCGCCGCGATTCGGCTGGGACGCGGTTGCCGACATCCATCTCACTCTGTACGGAGAGGCTGCACGGTGACCGCGGGCCTGCTGCTCTCGCCGGTATTTCCCCCCGCGCGCGGGGGCATCGAGACCATATGTCGCGAGATCGTCGCTCGCGGTGCCGTCGACTGGTCGGTACTCACCCTCGACGAGGACCTCGATCGCACGGCAGCTGGCATACCTCCCGAGGTCGCGGTCACCCGCGTGCGCAACGTCCAGGCGCGGCGGCCGCCGATCGATCGCCCGACTCACCGCTCGCGCGTTGGTCGGTCCGGAGGCGTCGGACCCCGACGTCGTCCTGAGCATGCACGTCCGCTGCGTTCCCGCAGCGGTTCTCGCGCATCGACGAGCAGGCGCACCCTGGTTCCAGTACTTCCACGCGAAGGAAGTGTGCGAGTACCCGCGTCAGGCTCGCCACGCGTTGCGTCATGCCCACGGCTGCTTCGCCGTCAGCCGTTTCACCGCGGGGCCCTGGCCGACCTCGACGACGCGCGCGGCGGCTCGCCTTGAGATCGTGAGCCCCGGCGTCTCCGCGCCGCCACAGCGCGTCCGTACCCTCGGGCCGGCCGACGATTGTCACGATCGCCCGTATGGCTCACGAGTACAAGGGCCACGACGTGCTGCTCGACGCGGTCGAGCGCCTTCTCGATCCCGTCCCGGACCTCCGATGGTGGTGATCGGCGACGGTGAGCGTCGCCCGTGGCTGGAGGCCGAGGTCGTGCGGCGCGGACTGCAGCACAGCGTCGTCGTCCTGGGTGCGGTCGACGACGGCGCCAGGGACGAATGGCTCCGAGCAGCGCACGCCTTCGTCCTGGTGAGCCGGACGCCGCCCGACGGTCGCGGGGCGAGGGCTTCGGCATCGTGTACCTCGAAGCCGCCGCGCACGGAGTGCCCGCGGTCGCCGGCACCGACGGTGGTGTCTCCGACGCGGTTGCGGACAACGAGACTGGGTTGTTGGTCGACCCGCGCGACTCGAGGCGGTCGCCGGTGCTTTGCAGCGCCTGCTCCAGGAGCCCGCGCTCGGCAAGGAGTTCGAGCCGGCGCGCGGCGCCGCGCGCTCGCCGGATCGTGGGGCGCGCGGGTCGACGAGATCGAGAGTGTGGTGCTCGGGATCCCACGCTCAAGCCCGAGGCGATGAGATGGACCGCGGACGCGACGGTCATCAGCCTCGGGCGGGCGGTGACCCGGCGTCGGCGGCTCGGCTCCTGAGCGTGTCCACGTGCCGGGGACCTGAACGTGTACCTGTCTATTCTCGTCGCGCTGCTGCTGGGTTCTTCTCAGGGGCGCCCGCGGTGCTCGCACTCGTCGGCTGTCGCGAGGGCCTCGCGAACACCGCGGTCGAGCTGGGACACGCGAAGGCGGCGGCGATCCGCGTCATCGTCACGAAGCAGGTCGAGCAGGACTACGGTCTGCTTGGTGCCGGCCCGCCCAGCATGATCGCGGCGCTGGCCGACACACAACCGAACTGCTCTGAGGAAGATCGATGACCGACGACCGTCACCGGGTGGGGTCAGACGGCTGCGCCGGTCGATCGCTCCGCGTGGCCCACGTCGTCCAACCCACCAGCGGCGGTGTTCCTCGCGTTGTCGTCGACCTGGCGTCGGAAGGTCGGCGCCTCGGACACGACGTCGTCGTCTTCTGCCCCGGTGACGGCTCGCTCGGTCCTCACGTACGCGAGGCCGGCGTGGAAGGGCGCCCGCTCGAAATGACCCGACGTCCGAGCGTCGCCGACCTCCGCGCGATCGCCGCGCTCAGGACGGAGCTAGCCGAGTTCGACATCGTCCACCTGCACTCGAGCAAGGCAGCCGCGGTCGGTCGCGTGGCGCGACTCGTCGGAAGGACACGACATCCTCGGATCATCGTCGTCCCGCACGCGTGGTCATGGTTTGTCGGAGGACGCCTGCGCTGGGTTTACCGCTGGTTCGAACGAGCCAGCTGACGTCTCGCCGATGTCTTCGTCGCTGTGTCGGCGGGGGAGAGTGATGCGGGGCGGGCCGTGCTCGGCGACCGCGTGCCGATCCGCGTCATCGACAACGGTGTCGACACCGACCGCTTTCGGCCGGCCCCGGCGGGCATGCGCACCTCCTCGACGATCCTCGTCCTAGTCGGCAGGCTCTGCGAGCAGAAGGGGCAAGACCGTGCGCTGCAGGCGTTGGCGCTGCTGCCCGCCTCTTTCGAGCTCGTTCTCGTGGGCGACGGACGGAGCACGGCCAGCTCGTCGAGCTGGCCCGCGACCTCGGAGTGGCGGCACGCGTGGTGTTCGCGGGGAGCACCGCCCCTTTGCCCCACCTCCAACGGGCTGACGTCGTCCTCGTTCCGTCGAGGTGGGAAGGCCTGTCCTTGTCCATGCTCGAGGCGATGGCGTGCGGCAAGGCCATCATCGCGACGTCTGTATCAGGGAGCGAAGCGCTCGACGGCGGCGCCGGGGTGTGCTGCCGGTCGATGCGGAGCCGATGCGCTCGCTGCCGCGGTGGTCGACCTGATGAGCGATCGCACGCGACGGATCGCGATCGCGAGCGCGGCGCGCCGGCGCGCGGTCGAGCGGTTCGGCCTGAGGCGCATGCTCGACGATTACGCGGCTCTGTGGGACGAGCTCATACGCGGTCCGGCCAGACCTGTGGGCTGAATCTGCCGCGTGTCTCGTCCCGCCTTCCCGGCTACCTGACCGAGGCAGGACAGGCTTGGCGGCCGGGGAGCGCGGGGCAGGGGCGGCGCTCGGCGTCTCCCAGCAGAGTGCTTCCGGTAACGAGAGAAGTCGTTGGCGCGACGCTGCTCGCGAGGCTCCGGGTGAACGCGCCCAGCTGGGCGCTGGAGCGAAAGATCGCAACGAGCACCCGGCGCCGGCCGCTGCTGAGACCGACGAGACGTCTGTTGCCGACCTCTACGTGTTCGCGCGGCGCGACAGCGTCTGAACGGCGTACCTAGGCGATGACGACGTCGGAGGACGCGCGCAGCGTCTGACGTTCGGCACGACCGGCCGGCTCACCCGGCCCCCGCGAGACCCACCGGAGAAGTTCTGGCGGACGGCCCTGCCTCAGATATTCCTCGAACACGCGTTCGTTGTCGGGGGTGCCGTCTACCGTTGATGGCATGGAGCAGGGACGGGGCGACGCCGCGGAACGTGCGGGCGTCGCGGCGGTGCAGGTGGCGCGGGCGGCGATCGCCGCGCGCCGCCGGGCCGAGTTCGAGCTCCACACCGCCGTCGCCGCGCACCTGGCCGACGGGGCCGACGGGGCCGACGGGGCCGCCGCGGCAGCCGCTGGCTACCGGTCGCTGCCGGCCCTGTTGCAGGACACGCTGCGGGTCGACCAGGCCGAGGCGAAGCGCCTGGTCGACCGGGCCGAGCGGCTCGTCCCGCGCACGAGCATGACCGGCGAGCCCCCTCGCCCCCGAGCTCCCCGCCACCGCCGCGGCCTGTGCCGCCGGGGCGCCGGTGGCGGGCACGTGGCGGTGATCGTCGAGACCCTGGAGCACCTGCGCCGGGTGCCGGGCCTCGACGCCGAGGTCCTCGCCGCGGCCGAGGCGGCGCTCGCCGGGCACACCGCGACGCTGGCACCGGCGGGTCTGAGATAGGTCGCGCTGCGCCTGGTCGACGAGCTCGACCCCGACGGCGCCGCGCCCGACGAGGAACCCGAACCCGTCGACGAGCTGCACCGCTTGCGCCGCCGCGACGGCTCCATCGCGATCAAGGCCCGCATCCACAGCCCGGCCGACGCCGAACAGATCGCCGAGGTCTTCGACGCCCTCGGCGTCCCCGCCGGACCCGACGACCCCCGCACCCGCGCCGAACGCGACGCCGCGGTCCTCAAGGAGCTCTGTGCCCAGGCCGCCTCACCGACGGGCATCGCCACCGACACCCGCGAGCGCCCGGTCCCGCCGGCCGGAGAACCCGCCGCCGAACCCGAGGCCGACGACGAGACCGAGGGAGCCGGAACCGACAACGACGTGGCCAACGCCGAGGAGCGCTGCGCGCGGGTCGGTGTCACCGGCCGGGCACTGCTGGCGATCACGATCGACCACCGCTGGCTGCAGCGGCAGATCGGACACGGGCGCCTCGACTCCGAACACGCGATCGACCCGGCCACGGCGCTCCGCCTGGCCTGCGACGCCGAGATCGTGCCCACCGTCCTCGGATCGCGCGGCGAGCCCCTGGACGTGGGCCGGCTCTCGTACACCGTGCCCGAGGCGATGCGCCGCGCCCTGCACGTGCGCGACGGCGGCTGCACCTTCCCCGGCTGCACCCGCCGACCCCGACGCTGCCACGCCCACCACGTCCAGCACTGGGCCGACGGCGGCGCGACCGCGCTCGACAACCTCACGCTGCTCTGCTCCCGACATCACCACCTCATCCACCACAGCGGCTGGACGGTGACGATGATCGACCGGCGGCCCTGGTTCCGACCCCCGACCTGGATCGACCCCCACCGACGACCACGCCCCGGCGGACGCTTCCCGTCCTGCACGCGTCCTGACCCCTGAAGGCTCGGGCCTGGTGGGCGGCACGCCGGTGAGGCAGGCTCTGAGCGTATGGCCCGAGCCGTGCGGGAAGGGGCATGCCGAAGTGGCGAGTGCGCCTCGCGCTCGGCCGCCCCACCGACCAGATGACGATCTCGCAGGCGCTGGCGGCGTTCGACGTCGTCGTCGGCGCGCAGAACGCCGCGGACACCGAGACCTGGATGTACGAGGGCCATCCGGGACCGGGCAGGACCACGATGATCGATTTTCGAGACGGTCGGGTCGAGCACATCAGCGTCGAGGACGACGAGGAGCAGGACGGCGCCGACGAGAGTCGTTGACGCGTCACGTCACGCCGGGACAGGACCGAGCCGAGGCGGATCGCCTCGACGGCGCCTCTCCCGCGCCGGTTCACCGGCGTTCAGCGCGGGTGTCGCCGAGGTGGTTGGCGGGGTGGGTCGCCGCCCGGGTGCGGGTGGCGTCGGTGTTGAGGGCGAACCGGAGGTCGTTGCCGGCGGCGCGGTCGAGGTGGACCACCGACTGGGCGCCCTCCATGCCGGTGCCGGTGACAGGGACTGTCAGGTAGTCGACGTTCTGGTTGGTCAGGTCGCGCAGGCCGTAGGCGGTGGTGGCGAGGTCGACGTTGGAGAGTGAGTCGTCGACGCCGACGTAGCGGCTGACGGTGTCGGCGAGGTCGTAGGCGCGGGTGGGGCTGGACAGGGCGCCGGAGGACGAGGCGCGGGTGATGAGCTCGCGCAGGGCGTTCTGCTGGCGGCGCACGCGGTCGAGGTCGCCTCCGGGCAGGGCGTAGCGCTCGCGGACGTAGACCAGGGCCTGGGCGCCGTCGAGGTGCTGGCGTCCGGCGGGGACGGTGACGCCGTCGCGGGTCGAGGTGGTGCCGACGTTGACGTCGATGCCGCCGACGGCATCGGTCATCTGGGCGAAGCCCGCGAAGTCGATGACGGCGAAGTGGTCGACGTGGATGCGGGTGAGCTGCTCGACGGTGGCGATGAGCAGGCTGGGCCCGCCGAAGGAGTAGGCAGCGTTGATCTTGTTCATGCCGCGGCCGGGGACGTCGACCCAGGAGTCGCGGGGGATGGAGACGACGCTGGCCCCCCGGCCGTCCTCGGCGACGGTGGCCAGCATGATGACGTCGCTGCGCTGGGCGCCGAAAACGAAGTCGGGCGCGGGGGCGTCGCGCCCGGTGGTCGGCTCGGAGGAGCGGGAGTCGGTGCCGACGAGCAGGTAGGTCTGGCCCGCGGCGTCGGCCGGGCGCGTCGAGGGGTCGATGTCGGCGAACACCGGGGTAGCGCCCGACCTGGTTCCCCAGGTGCTGGGTGAGGACGAAGACGCCGCCGGCGGCGAGCCGGACGAGCACGAGCAGCAGCCCGAGCCCGAACACGAGGACCCGCCCGCCACGACGTCCTCCCCGCCCCTCGGCGCGCACGTCGTCGGTCTGAGTGCTCATGGATCCCCCCGGAACCGAATTGGACCCTGCGTGACGTCCCCCGGACGGTCCGGTCCTCGGCGGCACTGTACCTGGGCGAATGAGTGATGGCGCTGGTGAAGTCTCTGTGAGATGGTCACTATCAGTACATGATCCGGGGGACTTCATGGCTGTTTCTGCCCGTCTGGGTGTCGCGTTCACGAAGCGGAGCGACCGGCAGCCGCGTTCGGGGTCGTCGGGCGGGTCCCGACGACGTGGCTGGGGCCGGGCGGGGTCGGAGTACGTCGCGCGCGAGGTCGACGACGAGCTGGCCGCGGCGCTGGGTCGCGACGGGGCCTCGTCGTCGTCACCGGGCCGCCGCTGGCGGGGGCGAGCCGCACGGTCGCGCTGGCGGCGCGGCGCATGCTCGGGAGCGAGCGGGTGGTGGCGCCGGGAGCGGTGTCGACGGTCGACGTCCCCGGGCTGGTCGCGGCGCTCGACGGGTCGGGCGTGGTGTGGCTCGACGCCGCGCCGCTCGCGGTGCTCGACCAGGTCACGCCCGCGCTGCTCGAGGCCACGCGGGCGGCGGGCGTGCGCGTTGTGGTCACCACTCGCCCGGAGCTGGTCGGCGTCGACCACCCCGACCCGGCGACGGCGACGCTGCTGGACGACGCCACGGTGGCGGTGGGTCCGCTGAGCGCGACCGAGGTCCGCGGCACCCGCTTCCGCGCGGGGGAGCTGATCGGACGCGCGGTGCTGCCCGGGCTGGCGGCGTCGGGCTTCGTCGACCCGGTCGGCTGGCGCGCGGTGCTGGAGCCGGTGATCGCGAGCGTGGCCGCGACCTGGGCGGTCCTCGACGTCGCGCACCCGCTCACGCCCGGGTGCCTCGTCGAGCTGACGCGCGCGGTCCTCGAGCGGATGGGCGTGGGCCCGGTCGGCGAGGACGCGATGCGGGACGCCGTCGCGCAGTGCGTGCGGGGTCCGGAGGGCGGCGTGCCGGTCCTGCTCGCGGAACGCCGCGACGGGCGGCGGCACCTGCGGGCGCACTCGTCGGTGCTCGACGCGGCGATGAATGGCAGCGCGCCGTTCGCGCGGTCGCTCGCGCGCGCGATCGGCGACGACACGAGCACGGCCCGGTCCGCGGCGCGGACCGCGCTCGCCCGCGGCGACGAGGTCACCGCCGTCGCGCTGCTGCGCGGGCGCCCGGCGGGCGGGACGTCGCCGCGGCTCGCGGCACAGATCGCCGACCTCGCCCTCGACGAGACGACGCGGGTCGCGTGGTACCGCGAGGCGCTCGCCACCGACGACGCCGACCTGCTCCGCACGGTCCGCGCCCGGCTGGGGCGCTGCTCGCGGACGGGGGCGACGACGACGTCGCCGAGGCGCGCGCGCTGCTCGCGGCGGCGGTGCCCGACCAGCGGGCGCTCGTCGCCCTCGGGACGATCGACCAGCGGCAGGGGCGCCCCGACGACGCGCGCGCCTGCTGGGTGGCGGCCGCGTCCGGGCCCGACGCCGGGCTCGCCGCGGCCGGGGCGTGGCACGCGGCGTGCGTCGACGTCGAGGCGGGCCGCGACGACGACGCCGTCCGCTGCTCGAGCACGCGCTCGACGGGCGGGGCGCGCTGCGCAACGGCTGGGCCGGCCTCGCCCTCGCCCGCCTGCACCGCCGCCGCGGTGACGACGAGCGCGCCGAGGAGGTGCTGCGCACCGTCGCCGACGGCCTCGACGGCGACTGGGCGCCGTGCGAGATCGACCCCCGCGACGAGGCCCGCTTCGAGCTGGGCCGCGTCGCCGAGGACCGCGGCGACGCCGTGGGTGCCGTTGCGCTCTGGAGGACCCTCCCCGGGGACCCCGAGGCGGTGTGCCGGCTGGCGGAGCACCACCTGCGGGCCGGGCGTCACGCCGAGGCGCTGTACGAGCTCGAGCGCGAACGGCCCGGCGTGCCCGCGTCCGCCGTGCGCATCGAGGACCGGTGGGGCGGCCAGGCCCCCGACCTGCGGGCGTGGCAGGCCTGGATCGCGGGGAGATCGCCCTCGCCGAGGACCGGCGCGACGACGCGCGCCGGTACTTCGCCGTCGCGTGGATCGCCCCCGGGTGGCGGGGACGGCGGTCGATGCTCCGGCTCGCCGAGATCGCGGTCGACGACGGCGACGCCCTCGCCGCCCGCTCCTGGCTCGACGTGCTCGGGGACGGGCCGTGCGACGAGGTCGCCGACGCGGCGCGGCGCCTGCGCCACGACCACGCCGGGCTGCTCGGGGGTCCCCCGCTCGTCGCGGACGTCCCGCCCCCGCGCCCCGCGCCCGAGGCCCTCCGGGCGGTGGAGCCCTGACCGGTCGGCACGACCGGGCTCTCGCGACGCGACACCGCCGGGAGACCGTGCGCCGGTCGCCGTGGGACGGGCACGCGCAGGAAGCCGTCGACGAGAGTGCGCGCGTCCATGATCGTCACGCTGGATGACCACGATGGACGCACACTCGCCGCGGTCACCCGGCCGTGACCGGTCGATCCGCGCCCGCCCGCCCGGCGAAGCGAGTCCTGAGGACTCACTCCGTGGGGAGTGGGTCGCCCGCCCGGCACAGGTCGCCAGGACTCACTCCGGAACGGGACCCAGGAGCGTCAGGGGGTCTGCGGTGCGGCGACGGTGTCGGCCGGCGCCGCGGCGGGCGCGCGCCGACACAGGGCGACCACGGCCGTGACCGGCCAGAACGCCGCCTTCAGGGCGATCAGGCCCGCGCGCAGCGGGTGGGTGACCGCGACGACGAGGACCAGCAGGACGAAGCCCAGGAGGGCGAGGAGGCCGTCGGTCGGGACGGGGAGTCCATCAGCGTGCCGCCGCGCAGCTCGCCCCGGCGGACAGCGCGCTCGACCATCACCCACCAGGCGACGAGGGCGACGAACACGTAGACGGCGATGCTCACGACGACGGCGGTCACGCCCCGGTGTCGACGCCGCCCGGGACGTCGTTACCGCCTCGGCGCCGCAGCTGCGACTGTTCGGGCGGCAAGGGCCCGATAGGGTGGTGTTTTGCCGTGGTCCGTATCACACTCGGTTCATGTTCTGGGGGACAAGGCGTGGCAGGTGTGGCAACGGTTCGAGGACCGGCCGCGGGTCGGCACGCTCGGTGAGGTGACGCCGGCGTGGCTCGGCGTCCGGGGGAGCACCGACGAGGCGTACGTGTCGCGCGCGGTCGACGACGGGCTCGAGGACCGGCTCGGGTCGCGGGCGCAGCTCGTCGTGGTCGCGGGCGACCCGGCGGCGGGGACCACCCGCGCGGCGGTGCGGGCGGCGCACCGGATGCTGGGCGGGCGGCGCGTCGTGGCCCCCGCCGACCCGGCGTGCGCCGACCTCGCGCGGCTGGTCGAGGAGGCACGCCGTCGCCGGGCCGTGGTCCTGTGGGTCGACGGCGCGCCGCTGGGCGTGCTCGACCAGGTCACGCCGTCGCTGCTGGCCGCGGCGCGGCGCGCGGGCGTGCGGATCGTGATGACCACGCGGTCGGCCCTGCTCGCCGCCGACCACCCGCACGAGGAGACCGCCGACCTCCTGCGCAGCGCCACCGGCCCGACGCTCACGGCGCTCACCGACGCCGAGGCGGGCACCGGCCCCCACCGCGCCGGCCGCGTCGTCACCTACCGGGCGCTCGACGGGACGGCGGCGACGGCGTTCCTCGACCCGATCGGCTGGAGCACGCTCGTCCCGCAGGCCGTCGCGCGCGTGGCCGCCACCTGGGAGCTCCTCGGCGTCCCGCACGCGCTGAGCGCCGAGCGGCTCGCGACGCTCGTGCCCGGTGCCCTCGGCGAGCTCGGCGCGCCGGCGGCGTCCGAGCACGAGATCCACGCCGCGATCCGGCGCTGTGCCCGCGAGCGGGTCGCCGGGCTGCAGGTACTGACCGCGGCGCGGCGCGGCGGCGAGACGCACCTGCGCCCGCACCCGCTGCTGCGCACGGCGACGACCCGGACGCCCGCCCTCGCCGTCCTGCTCGGGCAGCTGCTGGACGAGACCGAGCGGCACGCCGTCGCCCGCGCCGCGCTCCTGCTCGGCGACGACGCGACCGCGGCGCGCCTGCTGCAGGGCCTCGAGGCCCGCGGGCTCGCACCGGCCCGCGCGGCACGGGTGGGCGAGGCGCTCGGGCGCACGCCCGCCGCGGCGTCGTGGTTCCGGCTCGCGCTCGCCCAGGACCCCGACGACCCGACCCGCCGGACGGCGCAGGCCGGGCTGGGCGCGATCCTCGACGCGTTCGCCGAGCGCTCGGGCCGGCCGTGGCACGACCGCGACGAGGCGTACCGCCTGATGACGGCGGCGGTCCCGCACCAGGGCGCCCTGCTCTGGCTCGGCGAGCGCGCCCTCGCGTCGTACCGGCAGGGGCCGACGGTCGCGCGGGAGTGGTGGGAGCGGGCGGCGGCCGGGCCCGACGTCGGGCTCGCCGGGTCCGGGGCGTGGCGCGTCGCCGAGCTCGACCTCGCGGCGGGGCGCGACGAGCAGGCCGTGCCGTTCCTCGAGCAGGCGCTCGACGCGGGCGTCGGCGACCCGGTCGAGGTGGCGCTGGCCCTCGGGCGGGCGCGGCGCAGGCTCGGGCGCCACGACGAGGCCGAGGCCGTCCTGCGCGCCCGGCTCCCCGAGAGTGCGGGCGGGATCGACCACCCCGATGACGCCGGGCGTCGCGACGACCACGACCGGCCCGAGCGGGTGGCGTCGGTGCTCGTCGAGCTCGGCCTGGTGGCCGAGGCGCGCGGCGACGACGACGCCGCCATGGCCTGCTACGAGCAGATCGGGTGGCACGACGAGGCGTGGCTGCGGATGGCCGAGCTCGACCTGCGCGCCGGGCGCCTCGGGGCGGTGCGGCAGCGCATCGACGACACCCGTCGTGCCCGCCCTCCCTTCGGCGCCCAGCGAACGCCGTGGCTCGAGCTCGACCTCGAGAACGACCGGCACCGGGGCTGGGCGTCGTGGCTCGCCGGCGAGGCCGCCTACCGCCAGGACGACCTCGAGAACGCCGAGCGGTGGTTCTCGCGGGTCGTCGTCGCCCCCGGCGACCTGGTCGACCGGGCGGAGCTGCGGCTCGACGAGATCGCCGAGGCGCGGGGCGCCGGGCCGGAGGTCCCGCGACAGCGGCGGCCCTACGCCGGCACCCGCCGCGACTGACGCTCCCCGGCCGGCGCGCGATTCCCTCCAGGGATGCGCCGATCGTCGGCGTCTGGCCCGTCGATCGGGGGAACGTCGGAGGGCGTTACCCGGCCGTGTCGACGGCATCGGTGGCGGGGCGCACCATGGAGGCATGGCAGAGGTCGAGGTGGCCGGCGTGGGCCAGGACCAGGGCAGCGAGGAGCCGATGCTCCTGCTGCGCGAGCGGGCGGGCGAGCGGCGCTACATCGCCATCTGGGTCGGGGCGGTCGAGGCGACCGCCGTCGCCGCGGCGGCCACCTCGACGCCCCTGCCGCGGCCCCTGACCCACCGGCTGCTGCTCGACGTCGTCGAGGCGTTCGGTGCCCGGCTGCAACGGGTCGAGGTCACCGCCATCGTCGACGACCAGTTCCACGCCGAGATCGAGCTCGAGATCCCCGGCCGGGGTGCGGTGACGGTGTCGTCGCGCGCGAGCGACGCGATCGCGCTGGCGGTCCACCAGCGGTGCGCGATCGAGGTGAACGAGGCCGTCCTCGCCGAGGCGGCGCTGCCCCCGGGCGCGGTCATGACCTCGACGGGCGCCGACGACGACCCGGCCGAGGCCGGCGAGGCGGCCGCCCCCGACCCCGTCGAGATCGAGTCCGAGCTCGAGAAGCTGCGCCAGGACCTCGCCGGCGCGACGCCCGACGACTTCCGCTCCGACGACGAGCCCGAGCGCGGGAGCGAGTGAGCCGTGGCGTCGCGGTGGTCGCGTCGTCGCTGCGCGTGCGGGCACGAGCACGAGGCCCACGAGCACTACCGCGCGGGCAGCGACTGCGCGCTCTGCGGGCGCGAGCGCTGCCCCCGGTTCCGCTGGCGGCCGCGGCCACGACCCCGGCCGACCTGAGCGCGGGTCAGCGGCCCGCCGTCAGCTCCGCACGCCGGGCCCGGCACGCGTCGGCGGTGGGCAGCAGGCCCCCGGCGAGGGCGGTGGCGAGCGACGGGGCGGCGCGGTCCTTCTCCGAGAGGATCAGCTCGCCGGCGTCGAGGTGGCGCGACCAGGGCAGCGCGAGCTCCGGGTCGAGGGCGTGCACGCCGTGCTCGGCGGCCGGGCGGTAGGGCGTCGAGCACAGGTAGGTCGCGACGGTGCCGTCGGCGAGCGCGAGGAACGCGTGCCCGAGCCCTCGGACAGGAAGATCGCGCCGAGGGTGCTGCCGTCGATCCGCACGGCGTCCCACGCGCCGAACGTCGCCGAGCCGACGCGCAGGTCGACGGTCACGTCGAGCACGGCGCCCGCGACGCACTGGACGTACTTGGCCTGCCCCGGCGGCACGTCGGCGAAGTGCACGCCGCGCAGCACGCCCCGACGCGACACGCTGGTGTTGGCCTGGGCGAGGGGGAACGGGTGCCCGACGGCCTCCTCGAAGACCGCACCTGGAACGGCGCCGCGAACACGCCGCGCTCGTCGGGGAACACCGACGGTCCGAACACCCACGCACCCGGCACCGCCAGCTCCCGCACCTCCACGGGCGATCACGGTAGTCGCCATCACCTGCCCCAGACGGCTGGGCCGTCTGCCACCGGACGCTGCTGCGGTCGGCGGGCAATTTACCCGTCACCCCGATCGGGGTCGCCTCGTTGGGGAGTCGAGCGCACGGGGCGTGGTCCACGGACCGCCTCCCCTTCGCCGGCAGGTGGGTCCCGACGCTCCACCGGGGTCGTGATCGTTTCGGGGAGTGACGCCGATCCCGGAGGGACCCGCACCTGCCACCGCGGTCCCGAGTGTCCGTGCCGGCGGACGTCGGAGCCGTCGTTCGGCCCGGTACCGCCCGCTACGACGGTCGGTGCCGGGCCGTTCGTCGTCCTGGCCCAGCGTGACCGCGGCATCGGACCGTGTGCGCTCCGCGATCCGTCGTAATCTCACCGTGACCATACCGAGACGCGCCTCGTTGAACGGGGAGTACGCGATCGGCGTCGCGGACGTGAACCGATCTCGCGGACCTCGTCCCCTCGCTCCGTACCTGCACCAACCCCGAATGTCTGGAGATGCAGCACATGGGTGCTCACAGCGCTCGTTCCGGTGGCCGGCTCTCGTCGCTCACCGGACGCGGTGTCCTCTCGGCGGCCGCGCTCCTCGCGCTGGCCGGCGGCGGCACCGGAACGGCCTTCGCGGACCAGCTCCCCGCCCAGGGGATCACCGCCGACCAGGACGGCGGGCTGCTCGGAGGCCTCGGCGGGAGCCCCGCGTCGTCCTCGGACTCCGACGACGACTCGGACTCGCCCTCGTCGGACGACTCGCGCTCGTCCCGCACCGCGGCCTCGGAGGACGAGTCCTCGCCGCGCAGCTCCTCCTCGGGCAGTGACTCGTCGGACAGCTCGTCGCCGAGCAGCTCCTCGTCGGGCAGTGACTCGTCGGACAGCTCGTCGCCGAGCAGCTCCTCGTCGGGTAGCGACTCGTCGGACAGCTCGTCGCCGAGCAGCTCGTCGTCGGGCAGCGACTCGTCCGACAGTGCGTCGTCCTCGCCGAGCAGCTCGTCGTCGGGCAGCGACTCGTCCGACTCGAGCTCGTCGCCCAGCAGCAGCGACTCGTCGGACAGCTCGTCGCCGAGCAGCTCGTCCAGCAGCCCGAGCAGCAGCGGCTCGTACTGAGCCAGCACGATCACGGCGCGCCCTGACCGACCGGTCGGGATCGCCGAAGGGCACCCCGAGAGCCGTCACCGGCCGGCTCTCGGGGTGTTCTTCTGTCCGGGTCCATGCGGTCTGTCGTCGGCGACACACCCGGACGGCCGTGCCCCGGACCGGCGGCCGGTGATCCACGACCGTCCGTCTCACGTGCTCCGCGGGGGCCGGCCGAGCCGGGACACTGGAACTCGATGGACTCCCTGGAGGCCGACCGGGCCCTGCCCCCGGCACCGCGCACGCGCACCCCGGCCGACGTCTGGTTCCGGCTGCTGCGCCGCCTGTCGCGCGGGCTCGGCGACCGCAGGCTGACCGTGCGCGGCGTGCACTTCCGCCTCGACCGGCTCGACTTCCGCCCCGGCGGGTCGGCGTGGTCCTTCGGCCGGGTCCGCGACGTGCGTGCCGTGGCCACCGACGTCGATCTCGGTGGTGTGGACGGCCTCGCCGGCGCGGGTGCGAGGTGACCGTCGACCGCGTGGTGGCCGAGTGCGACGCCCTGTCGCTCGGCTCGGTCGCGACGGCCTCGGCGGTGACGCTCACCGCGACGCTGTCGCCCGCCGCGGTCCAGACGCTGCTCGACCGGTCGGGATCGTGGGTCCGCCTGGTCTTCGCCGGCGGTGAGCTGCGCGTCCCGTGGCTGCCGGGGACCGACCTCGTCGTCGAGCCCGAGGTGACCGACGCGGGCACGCTTCGCCTGCGCACCGTCGCCCTGCGCTCGGGGGGGCCGCGCCTCGGCCTGCCGAGCTGGCTGCCGACCTCGACGACGGTGCACCCCGCGCTGCCCGCCGGGCTGCGCCTGTCCGGGGTGTGGCGCCAGGGCGAGGACCCGGACGACGTGCCCGGCGACGGCGTCGTGGTGCGCGCCGTCCTCGACGACCCGCCCCCGACCGGGCTCGAGCGGCGCCACGTCCGCGACCTCTAGGCGGCGACCCGCCGGTCGCAGGACGGGGGTGACTACTCCCGCACGGTCGGCGCGTGGCGGAACCGCTCGCGGTAGGCGTCCCCGTCG
Organism: Aegle marmelos; assembly: GCA_030449875.1. Classification (NCBI taxonomy): domain Eukaryota; kingdom Viridiplantae; phylum Streptophyta; class Magnoliopsida; order Sapindales; family Rutaceae; genus Aegle; species Aegle marmelos. The sequence continues at coordinate 38,518 of JASUUL010000010.1, forward strand.
AAGTCGTCGAGGAACCGGCTCGCCGCGTCGTACCCGGCCGTGTAGAGCGTGTCGGCGCGGGCCGGGGTGACGGCGAACTCGAGCAGCCCGACCGGGCTCGCGTCGACGTGGATCGTGCGTGCCGCCACCCACGGCCGGTTGAGGTAGGCCTGGTCGCGGCCGAGGATCATCGTGGTCACGAGCTGCTCGAGCAGGCGCAGCGCCGCGGGCTGGGGCCAGTCGAGCAGCCGCGGGCGGAACAGCGGGACGGTGCCGCTCGTCGTCGCCTCGGTGCCGTGGCGCGTGGTGATCGTGACGCCGAACGTCGGGTGGTCCGGCGGTAGCCCGTCGACGCGGTCGAGCGAGTCGATGGGGAAGTTCGACAGCAGCCCGCCGTCGACGAGGGTCGACGAGCGCCCGTCGGCGTGGTCGAGCGTCGTGGGCCGGAAGAGGAACGGGATCGACATCGACGCGCGCACGGCCTCGGCCACCGGTTGGACGTCGGGGTCGAGCCCGTACACCGACGCGTAGTCCCACGGCAGGCGCACCAGCTGGCCGAGGGAGAGGTCGGAGCAGGTGACGACGAGGCGGTAGCGCTGCTCGGGCGGCAGGGCCGGGTCGTCGATGCGCAGGTCGCGGAACGTGTGCACGCCGAGGCGGGCGAGGTGCTCGCGGATCCAGGTCAGCAGGTAGTCGCCCCGGTACACCCCCTGCCCGGCGAGCAGCGCGAGCGCCGGGCCGACCAGCGGCAGGCGTGCGAGGCCCTCGGCGTCGCCGACCGCGCGGAAGTCGAGGCTGCGGGTGATGGCTCGCAGCGCCTCGCCCCGCGCCCCCGCCGCCGTGACCGCGCCGACCAGCGCGCCGGCCGACGTCCCCGAGACCCGGTGCGGCTCCCACCCGGCCTCGGTGATCGCCGCGACCGCGCCCGCGAGCCCGATGCCCTTCACCCCACCGCCCTCGAGCACGAGGTCGGCCCGTCGATCGCCCATGGATCGATTATCGCGCCCGGGGATCATGGGGGCGTGGGAACCACGTTGGAGACGACCGTGTCCGCCGGCCGGCTGCGGGGCCGCGAGCACCCGGAGGTGCCCGGCGTCGTCGAGTTCCTCGGCGTCCCGTTCGCCACCGCGTCCCGCTGGGGCCCGCCGCACCCGGCGCCCGCGTGGACCGGCACCCGCGACGCGACCGTGCCACGGCCCGGTCGCCCCGCAGCTGCCCTCGCCCGGCGCGCGGGTGATGGGCGCGCGCCCCGACATCACCGACCAGGACGAGGCGTGCCTGTCGCTGGTGGTGCGCACGCCCGCGGTCGACGACGGCCGGCGGCCGGTCCTGGTGTGGATCCACGGCGGGGCCTACGTCGAGGGCGCCGGGTCGTTCGGGTTCTACGACGCCGCGCGGCTGGTCGCCGAGGGCGACGTCGTGGTGGTGAACGTCAACTACCGGCTCGGCGTCCTGGGCTTCCTGCGCGAGCCGGGCCTCGCCGAGGGCAACGCCGGGCTGCGCGACCTGCTCGCCGCCCTCGACTGGGTGCGCCGCGAGATCGCGGCGTTCGGCGGCGACCCCGACCGCCTCACGATCGCCGGGCACTCCGCGGGCGCGCACGCCGCGGCGTCGCTGGTCGCCGAGCCGACCGCCCGGCCCGGGGTCCGCGGGCTGATCCTGCAGAGCGGCCAGTTCGGCCTGCCGCCCCCGACCGACGACGCGGCCGCGCGGACCGCCGGGTTCGTGCGCGAGGCGCTGGCCGAGGTCGCGGGCGCCGGCGCCGACCCGCGGACCGTGGGCGTCGAGGACGTCCTCGAGGCCCAGCGCCGCGCCCTGCGCCGCGCGGCGGGACCGGCGGGGCTGAACTCGGTGCCGCCCCTGTGCCCGGTCGCCGGGGTCGACCCGGTGCCCGACGTCGCGAGCTGGCGCGCCGCTCCCGCGTGGGCCGGGGTCGACGTGCTGGTGGGGGCCACGCAGGACGAGGCCGAGACGTTCGTGGCGATCAACCCGGTGGGCCGGCGCTGGCGCCACCGCCCGCTCGCCGGGCCGCTGCTGGTCGGGGGCATCGCCCGCCGTGCCACCCGCCGGGTCTTCGCCGGTCCCGCCGAGGAGATCGCCGACGCCGTCGTCCGCGGCGGCGCCCGCGCGTGGACCTACCGGGTCGCGGCGCCGTCGGCGCCGTTCGGGGCGTGCCACGCGATCGAGCTGCCGTTCCTGTTCGGGCTGACGGCGCGAGCCGTGGCGCGACGCCCCGATGCTCGCCGGCCTCGACTGGGAGCGCGACGTCGAGCCGACCGGACGCGCGATGCGCGCCGCGTGGCTCGCGTTCGTGCACTCCGGCGACCCGTCGAGCGACGCCGGCGGGCCGCCCGCACGTCGCGGGCGGCGGCCGACGCGCCGCTTCACCGTCGACGCCCGGTGATCCACGCCTCCCGCCACGCGCGCCGCGCCGCCGCGCGGATGCGCAGGCGGCCTTCCGATGGGACACGCCCCGGGGCGGCCCGACCCGCGGGGATCCGTCGTGGGTCGACCCGACCCCGCCCTCGGTGAGCGGAGCAACGCCGTGCCGTCGACCTTCATCCATCCGGCGCGAGCCGGTCGCCGAGCGTTGATCATCCGTCGCAGCCCGGTGACCGTTCGTGGTTCCCGACGCGCCGCGGACGGCGTCGCCGCTGGCGATCAGCACGGCCGGTGCCCTATACCTCTTCGTGACCTGACCGGGAGGAGGACGTCGTTGACCGCCACGCCGATCCACGACGAACTCGTCGACGCGCTGCGCCGCCGCGCCGACGACGCCGTCGCGCACGACGCGTCGCCGTCGCTCGACGACGCCGCGCGCGCCGGGATCACCCTCGCGCGCGAGGAGGCCGTCGCCGGCGGGCGTGCCCGCTGGGGCACCGGCCACCTGCTCGTCGGGCTGCTGCGCGGCGGCGACGCCGCCACCGACCTGCTCCACGCCGCGGGGGCCGCGGCCGACGCCGCGCGCCGCAGCGTGTCCCGCTACGAGGCCGCCGCCCCGGGTGGCGACGACGACACCGTCACCGCTGCGAGCGACTCCTGCAGCCCCGCCGCCGCGACCGTCGTCGACGCCGCCGAGGCCGCCGCGTGGGCCGGCCGCCGGTCCACCGTCGGGACGGCCGACCTGCTCGCCGCGCTCCTCGACGCCCCGACCGGCGCCGCCGCGGGGTGTTCGCGTCCCTGGACGTGCCGCACGACGAGCTCGCCGACGCCGCCCGTGCGCTCGCCTCGCGGGGCTCCGGGACGGAGGAGTCGCGGCGCCGCTGGCGCGACCCGAGCCGGCTGGTGCGCCGGCGGGTCTGACCGCGTCGCCCGGGCGGGGACGTCGGTCGTGTCGGGAAAACCCGAAACGACCTCGGCGAGGGTCTCGCTCCCGTCCCCTGACATGCCTCGGCCCGGGCCGCATCGAGATGCGAACCCGGGCCGACAGCGGCGTGCGGTCAGATCATGCGGGACCGGTCGAACTCGCCGGCCTTGACGCCCTGGACGAAGGCGTCCCACTCGGTCGACGTGAAGACGTGTGGGGGGAGCGAGACGTCCTTCGAGTCGCGGAGCGCGATGCCGCCGTCGGGGAGCGGGGCGACCTCGACGCAGTGGCCGGAGGCGCAGAACGACGAGGTGCGGTAGGGGGGCGTGCGTTCGGGCAAGGTTGTTCCTTCTCGGCTCGGGATGTCGGTCAGAGCAGGGAGCGGACGAGGGTCAGGGAGTCCTCGGGGGTGAGAGACGAGTCGCGGAGCTCGACGAAGGCATCCTGGAAGCGGTGAATCTCCTGGGGTTCTTCGATGTAGTACTCGGCCATCGCGGCTTCGACCACGACGACGACCGGGTCGAGATCGCGGACGCGCGGAGTGAAGATGCTGAACGGGCTGAGGGTGGCCCGGTGGGGTCCGGCGGCGAACGGCCGGATTCGCATCTCGATCGTTGGCGGTAGCTCCAGGAGCGACTCGAGCTGGGCTCGCATGACCTCCGGTGTTCCCACTCGGCGGTGGAGGGTCGACTCGTCGAGGACCGCCGTCAGCTGAAGAGAGCGATTCGTCGCCAACGCCGTTCTCTGGCGTCGGAGACGCACCCGGACGAGCCGTTCGACGGCGTCCGCGGAGAGCTCTGGCAGCGTGGAGGAGATTTGAGCGCGGGTGTAGTCCTCGGTCTGCCACAGAGCGTGCATCACCGGCGTGCTGAGCCGGATCGACGCCGCTTCTGCCTCCAGCGACATGAAGTAGTCGAGCTCGCGTGGGGTCCTCGACGATGTCGTTCTGCCACCACGTCTGCGCCTTCGCGTCGGCGGCCCATCCGAGGACCTCCGCGCGCCTCGCGGGCTCGACCGCGTAGAGCTCGAGCAGGTTGCGGACATCCCAGATCTTCGCCGTCGGTGCCCGGTCTCGATCCGGAGATCTTCGACGGTGACACCTCGAGCTCGGCGGCGACGGCGTCGAGGCGGAGGTTGGCGTCCTCGCGGAGGCGGCGGAGCTCGTTGCCGAGGCGGCGTCGAACGATCACCGGGCCCACGGGCCGGTCGTCGTCCGCCATCGCCGAGCGTCCCCCAGGCCGCAAGATGCAAGAAAAACGATCATGTGCTTGCGCGATACAGGTCTTTACGCGCGAGTGTGGTGCAAGGTACACACTCGGTGAGGGATCGTCGCGCTGGGGGTACGGCGTGTCGGCCTCGAAGAGCACGCGGGTCGGGCGAACGCCGCCAGGTCCGTGCGACACCGCGGGGAGGCAGCGATGTCGGAAGCGATCTCCGGTCCGGGGGCGGAGCGTGCGCGTCGCCCCGACGTGCGGCGGAGCTTCTCCACGGCGGCCGCGGAGGACGTCGCCGCCTGTCGTCTGGGCGGGGCGGTGCGCCTCCTCGACGACCTCGCCGTGCACGTCCCGCTCACGCCCGACGAGTACCGGTGGTACTTCATGGCGTGGCAGGCCACCCGTGTCCTCGTGGCGTGTCCTCAGGATGCGGCCGGATGGCCGGCGCCGCGTCGCGCGCCGGCGACGGCAGTCGACGACCGGGCTCATCTCGACTCAACGAACGGGCGGGGAGAGGTGGCGAGCCGGCCGGGTGACCGGCGGGTAGCTCTTGTCCGCACCAACACCACGGGTGTAAGACGTAATACACACACGTAGTGCGAAGTGCGATGAGGAGTTCCCCGTGCCCGACGACTCCTCGCCGATCACGTTCCGCGCCACGCCCGAGGAGCGCGACCTCCTGCGGGCCGTAGCGAACTACCGCGGCGAGTCCCTCTCGGCGTTCCTGCGCAACAGCGCCCTCAACGCCGCACGCCGACTCCTGGCCGACGTCGGACCCGAGGTCATCATCGAGGGCGATCGCGACCACGAGGCGGCCCAGCAGACCAAGGCCCAGCGTCAGCTCGAGGAGCGGCTCGAGAACCTGCGGCGCCAGGCCGCTCAGGCGCACGAGGAGTCCGACTCGGGCGCCGGTCAGAACCGCAGCGGTCGCTGACGCGGTCTCAGGCGAACTCGACGATCCCACCCTCGACGGCGCTGCCCACGGCGGCGGCCGTCCGGGCGGCCTCGTTGACGCGGTCGCGCCCCTGGCGCAGGGCCGGAGCGTGCGGCTCGCCGCTCGGCGCGTGGACCAGCTGCTCGATGGTGGCGTCGACGCACGCGATCCAGACGATCTCGACGTTGGTGACGGGGATGCCGGTCGTGGCTGCGCGGCGCAGTGCCTGCATCGCGTGGAGGGCGAAGGCTGCCGCCTGTCGGTCGTCGTCCCGCTCGCCGTCGAGTCGGTCCACGTCGTGGAGCGGGAGCTCGAGCGCTCACGGGGACCGCGAACGTCTCCTGAATCAGGACGAAGACCGCTTCGGTGACGTCGAAGAGCCGCACGAGCTCGGCGGGCTTCTCCCGGCGTGGGTAGGTCACCCTCGAGCCTCCCCTGCGGCATCGACCCGTGTGGCGTGGGTCGTCCGGCCGACCTGCCGATCCGTCAAGTTACCCGGACGAGTGGCCTCCCGTCCTCACTCGACCTTGACGACAGCCGTCATTGTAGTTGTAATACAACTACGTACACGAAGTGAGGTGAACGCCATGATCGGGGACGTGGTGACGCTCGCGACGAGCAGGCCGGCGGAGGGGAGTGGGCAGTCCGGCGCCGTGGTCGCGATGGTTCTCGTGGCCGCGGGGCTGGTGCTGCTCTGGCGCTTCGTGCTGTACCTGGTCGTCGTCGGGTTCGTGACGCTGGTGCTGCTCGGGTCGCTGACGATGGCCGGGATGGTCGACGACGGGCGTCCACCACGCCGCCGTCGGTCGCGGTCGTGCCCGGCGGGGACGGCCCGCGGTGACCGCCGTCGTCGTCCTCGTCGTGCTCGGTCTGGCGTTCTTCGTCGGGCTGCTGCTCGGGCAGGAGATGAACCGCCGGGCGCTGAACGACGAGCACCGCCGGGTCGTCGTCCTCAGTCGCGAGCGCGGGTTCCTCGCCGGACCGCTCGCTGGCCCGGCTCGACGAGCGTCGTCGCCCCCGGTGACGCGCTACCGGACCGTCGGCGCCTCGCCGAGGTCCTCGCCCGCGGCGATGCCGAGCGGCCGCACGCGCGCCCAGGCCAGGAACAGCGCGGAGACCACGACCAGCGCGATCCCGGTCCAGAGGTTCACCGCCGTCCCGGCGGCGCGGGCGATCTCGGCGGGGCCGTCGAACAGGCCGCGCACGACCAGCACGACGCCGTAGAGGCCGAGCAGCCCGGCGATGACGTAGCGCAGGTCGAACAGCTTGGTCATGCGGCTGTCGGTGGCGACGACGCGCTGCGGGTCCTCGGGTCCGTCGCTCGTCGTCCTGGTTCGGTCGGTCTCGGTCACCTACTGGTCGACCCGGGTCAGGCGAACAGGATGTTGAGGACGACGGTCAGGGCCAGGGCGACGCCGCCGAGCAGGATCGGGCGCCGCCACCAGACGGCCTCGCGGGGCTGCTTGAGCGTCGGGACGACGCCGTCGGCCCCGGCGACGCCGTAGACGATGCCCGCGAGCCGCTCGGGCCCCGGCCGGGCGGTGGCCAGGGAGACGACGACGGTGACCAGCGCGTCGACGAGGAACGCGGCGCCCGCCTGGTAGAAGGTCACCTCGATGTCGGAGCCGAAGGAGAGCACCTCGGCCTGGGCCAGGACGAACACCGTCGTGCCGGCGACGACGCCCGCCGCGAGGCCGGAGAACCCGCCCCAGCCGGTGGTGCGCTTCCAGAACATGCCCAGGATGAACGTCGCGAAGATGGGCGCGTTGAAGATGCCGAACAACGTCTGCAGGTAGGTCATGATGTTCTCGAACCCGCTGGCCAGCAGGGCCGTGAAGATCGCGAGCACGATGCCGCCGACGGTGACCAGCCGCCCGGCGCGCAGGTAGTAGGCGTCGCTGCGGCCCGGAGCGAGGTAGGGCTGGATCAGGTCGTAGGTGACGACGGTGTTGAGGCTCGAGACGTTCGCCGCGACGCCGGCCATGAACGAGGCGAAGAGGCCGGTGAGCGCCACCCCGAGCACGCCCTCGGGCAGCAGCTGGCCGATCAGCGCGGGGATCGCGTCGTTGTACTCGAGCCCGCCGGCGTCCGAGTTGCCGAAGTTCGGGATGGCGACCAGCGCGACGAGGCCCGGGATGATCGTGACGGCGGGAATGAAGATCTTCGGGAACGCGGCGATGAGCGGGGTGCGCTGGCTCGCGGAGCGGTCCTTGGCCGAGAGGGCGCGCTGGATCTCGGCGAAGTTCGTCGTCCAGTAGCCGAACGAGAGCACGAAGCCCAGGCCGAGCACGATGCCGATCCAGTTGGCGCCGATGGGGTTGGTGACGGCGCCGGGGGCGGTGCCCTCCCAGGCGTGCAGGCCGCCCGCGCCGAGCGTCGTCGCCTCGACGCGGCGTCCGAGCTCGGCGAACCCGCCGATGGAGCGCACGGCGACGATCGTCAGCGGCACCAGGCCGGCGAGGATGACGAAGAACTGCAGGACCTCGCCGTAGATCGCGCTGCCGAGGCCACCGAAGCCGATGTAGACGAGGACGACGACGGCCGAGAGCACGATGCCCGCGAACGTCGGCAGGCCGAGCAGGGCGTTGAGCACGATCGCGAGGGCGTAGAGGTTGACCCCGGCGATGAGGACGCTGGCGACGGCGAAGACCACGGCGTTGAGGACGTGGGTGTAGTTGCCGAAGCGCAGCCGCAGGAACTCGGGGACCGAGCGGACCTTCGAGCGGTAGTAGAACGGCATCATCACGATGCCGAGGAAGACCATCGCCGGGATGGCGCCGATCCAGTAGTAGTGCACGGTCGCGACGCCGTACTGCGCACCGTTGGCGGCCATGCCGATGATCTCGGTGGCGCCGAGGTTGGCCGCCACGAACGCGAGGCCGGTGACCCAGGCGGGCAGCGAGCGGCCGGCGAGCAGGAAGTCGGCGCGGGTGCCGACGGCGCGGCGCGCCACGACGCCGATGCCCAGCACGACGACGAAGTAGAGGGCCAGGAGCGTGTAGTCCAGCCATCCCGGGTTCAGCCGCAGCATCGCGCCCTCCAGCCTCGTCGCTGGCTCGCCCCCACCGGCGTCGGGGGGCGCGCCGGCGGGACGAGAACATTCCCGTTAACGTTCACGGGAACGTTCTCGTACACTCCGCCCATGGACACCTCGGCGTCAAGGGGCGGTGTGGTCCCGGACGGATCGGCGGACGGCGGCGGCCGGCCCGGCCCGGCTGCGCGTCGAGGTCGAGGCCATGCCCGACGGGCGGACGATCCGCTATTACGCTTCGCATGTGCGTGATTTCCGGGGTAATAGCCCCGAAAATCACGCACGTGGGCGGAGCGCCCCATGAGCGAGCGGCGGTTCGACCCCACCCACGGCGAGTGGGTCACGTTCGCGACCCACCGCCAGGACCGCACGTTCGCGCCGACGGCGACGGCGAGCGAGGGCTGCCCGCTGTGCCCGCCCCGCCCCGGCGGCCCGCCGACGGAGATCGGGCGCGAGGACTTCGAGATCGCGGTGTTCGAGAACCGCTTCCCGTCGCTGCAGCCCGATCCGCCGGCCCCCGCGGTCGCCGGTGACGACCTCGTGCCGGTCGAGCCCGCGTACGGGCGCTGCGAGGTCGTCGTGTTCACCCCCGAGCACGACGCCACGCTCGCGCAGCTGGGCGTGGCGCGCACGCGCCTGCTCGTCGACGTGTGGGCCGACCGCTTCGCGGGCCTCGCCGCCGACCCGCGCGTCCGCTACGTGCTGCCGTTCGAGAACAAGGGCGAGGCGGTCGGCGTCACGCTGCACCACCCGCACGGCCAGATCTACGCCTACGCCGACGTCCCGCCGCGGCCCGCCCGCGAGCTCGCCGCCGCCCGCGCCCACCGCGAGCGCACCGGGCGCTGCGTGTTCTGCGACGTGGTTGCCCGCGAGGACGGCGGGCCGCGCGTCGTCGTCGAGGGCACGCACTGGCTCGCCGCCGTGCCGCCGTGGGCGCGCTTCCCCTACGAGGTCGACGTGTGGAGCCGCGATCACGTCGCGACGCCGCCCGAGCTCGGCGACGACGCCCGCGACGACCTCGCCGAGGTCCTCGCCCGGGTGCTCCGTACGCACGACGCGTACTTCGGGATCGACACCTCCTACCTGCTCGGTGTGCACTCCGCGCCGGTCAACGGGCCCACGGGGACCGACGAGGCCCGCGACGCGCACCTGCACCTCGAGATCGCCCCGCCGCACCGCGGTGGTGGCAAGCTCAAGTTCCTCGCGGGTGCCGAGACCTTCGGCGGCGAGTTCTTCACCGACGTCGCCCCCGAGGTCGCCGCCGAGCGCCTGCGGGCCGCCCAGGCCGACGTGGTGGTGATCGAGCCGTGAGCGACGACCGACGCCCTGCCCGACCCCGCGCAGCACCTCGCGGCCGTGTTCGCCGAGGCCGTCGGCCGCGCCCCCGAGGGCGTGTTCTCGGCGCCCGGGCGCGTCAACCTCATCGGCGAGCACACCGACCACAACGAGGGCCACGTCCTGCCCTTCGCCATCGACCGCCGCTGCCGGGTGGCGCTCGCGCGGCGCGACGACGACGTCGTCACGATCCGGTCCGCGCAGGTCTCGACCAGCAGGGCCGAGCCCGTGACGACCACCGTCGACCGGCTCGCCGACGCCACCGGCTGGGCGGCCTACGCGCTCGGCACGCTCTGGGCGCTCGGCGAGGCCGGGCTGCCGCGTTCGGGCTGGGACCTCGTGGTCGACGGCGGCGTCCCGCTGGGCGCCGGGCTGTCGTCGTCGGCGGCGCTGGAGTCGGCGACCGCACTCGGGGCCGCGGACCTCGCGGGCGTGCACCTCGACCGTCTCGCCCTCGCCGCCGCCGGGCGCCGCGCCGAGAACGACGTCGTCGGCGCCCCGGTCGGGATCATGGACCAGGCGGCGTCGCTGCTGTGCCGCGCCGGATCGGCCCTGCTGCTCGACTGCCGCAGCCTCGAGTGCGTCGACGTGCCGCTCGACCTCGACGGCCACGCGCTGCTCGTCGCCGACACCGGCGTGCGTCACGACCTCGCCGACGGCGGTTACGCCGACCGGGCGCGCGGCTGCCGCGAGGCCGCCGACCGCGCTCGGCGTCCCGCGCTGCGCGACGCCACGCCGGCGATGCTCGAGCGCCTGCACGGCGCCCCGCTGCGCCGCGCGCGGCACGTGGTGACCGAGCAGGAGCGGGTGGGGCGCGTCGTCGCGCTGCTGCGCGCCGGCCGCGTCGCCGAGGTGGGCGCCGAGCTCACCGCCTCCCACGCCTCGCTGCGCGACGACTACGAGGTGTCGACGCCCGAGCTCGACGCCTGCGTGACCGCCGCGCTGGCCGCGGGCGCGCGGGGGGCGCGCCTGGTCGGGGGCGGGTTCGGGGGCAGCGTGCTCGTGCTCGCGGGCGACGACGTCGTCGACGCGGTGACCGCCGCCCTCACGGCGGCGGGCGCGACGACCGTGCGCGCGGTCGTGCCCGCCGAGGGCGCGCGGCGCGATGGGTGAGGGTCGGCGCGACCGCGCCTACTGGCTGGTCAGCCCCACATGCGGGGCCGACCAGCCAATAGGCGCGGGCGGTGGACAGCAGCGCCCGACGATGGAGGTCGCGACGGTCAGCGGTGCGCGGTGCGGGTGACCATCGACGACGTGGCCCGTGCGGCCGGGGTCTCGCGCCAGACCGTGTCGCGCGCGATGAACGGCAAGCCCGAGATCAGCGCGGCCACCCGCCGCCGGGTCCTCGCGACGATCGAGCAGCTCGACTACCGGCCGAGCGTCTTCGCCCGCGGCATGCGCACCCAGCGGGCCGGGACCCTCGCGCTCGTCCTCTCCGACATCGCCAACCCCTTCTTCCCGGCCGTCGCGCGCGGGGTGTTCGACGGTGCGGCCGCGCACGGCTTCACCGTGGTCGTGCACAACACCGACGCGCACACCGCCCGGGAGCGCGCCGCCGCGCAGGAGATCGTCGAGCGCGGCGCCGAGGGCGTCATCGGCTTCTTCGAGGCCCTCGACGACGCCGCCCTCGTCGCGCTCGACCGCCGCCTGCCCCTCGTCGTCGCCGACCGCGACGCTCCCGACCCGCGCATCCCGTCGGTCGGCTCCGACTTCGCGGCCGGCACCCGCGCGGCCGTCGACCACCTGCGCTCCCGCGGGCACACCGAGCTGGCCATGCTCGACGGCGGCGTCGCCACGAAGTTCGCCCGCCGCGAGGCGTTCGTCGCCGCCCTGGCCGAGGCCGGGGGTGCCCGACGCCGACGACGCGCGTCGTCACCGCGCCCCCGACCGTCGCCGGCGGGCAGGAGGGCGCCGCCGAGCTGCTCGCGGCGCGCCCGGACACCACCGCGATCGTGGCCTTCAACGACCTCATGGCGGTGGGGGCGGTGCGCGAGCTGCGGCGCCGCGGGACGACGGTCGGCGGCGGGCCGGGGGAGTGCGCGGTGGTGGGCTTCGACGACGTGCCGCTCGCGGCGCACCTCGACCCGCCGCTGACCACGGTGCACACCGACAAGTACGAGCTGGGTCGCACGCTCGTCGAGGTCCTCACCGGGGTGCTGGCCCGGCGCGAGGACGCCCGTCACGGCGCGGTCGACGGACGCGACGCCGCCCCCGCCGAGCACCGGGTCCTCCCCAGCACCCTCGCCGTGCGCGCGAGCGGCTGACGCCTTGTGCGTGATTTTCGGGGTCATAGCCCCGGCAAGGGGAGCACGCCGATAGGGCACATGGGGCGGAGCCCCGTCAGGGCGCGCGGACGAACCGGATACGGCCGGCGTCGTCGAGCCCGAGGCGGAACCCGTCGCGGGAGTAGAGGTACGGGACCCCGGCGCCGGTCTGCGGGGCCGCGCGCATCGCGGCGAGCAGGCCGGCGCGGTCGCGCGGGTCGTTCGAGCACCGCGCTGGACCGCCGCCCACGACGCGCCGCCGGCCGGGGGGCGTAGAGCCGGCGCAGCGACGCGACGTCGCCGCGGGCGAGCGTCGAAGACGGTGCGGGCGCCGCGCTCGGTGGCGCCGGCAGGGCGGTACCGCGGGCGTCGACGACGGCCAGGCCGCCGCGGGAGCGGCCAGGGGCCGCGGCGGCCGGGGCGCGCCCGGTGCGGGCGGCGGGCGCGGGGCCGCGGGGCCGGGGGGGCGCCGCGGGCGCGCGGAGGCCGCGGTCGGGCGGACCCGCCGCCGAGCGACCCGGTCACAGGACGCCGGTGGCGTCCCGCCGACGCCGAGGGCGGCGACCGCGAGGGATCGCCGAGAGCGCCAGGCGCATGCGGGTCGGTGCGGACGGCGACGACAGGCCCGAGGCCTGCGGGCTGAGCGTGGTCATCGCCCGGTCACCCCGGCGGGCACGGCGGTCGTCGTCGGCATCGTGGTCCTCCTCGGCTGGCTTCCCTTCGGATGTCGTGGCGCGGACGGATGCCGTTACCCCGACCGGGGCAGCGGCCCGCCGTGACTGTCGCCACGACGGGCCGTCGGGATGGTCGGTGGGCTCAGCCGGCCCCGCTGGTGGAGGTCGGCTTCGGGCCGCCGGGCAGCGGCGAGCCGCCCCCGCCGCCGTCGGGACCGTCGGGGCCGTCGACGTCGGTGCTGGGCGGGCCGTTGGGGTCGTCGACCCAGATCGAGACGTGGGTGCCGGGCGGAGCTCCTCGCCGGGCTGCGGCTTCTGGCCGGTCACGGTGCTGCGCCCGGCGCCGGTGTGCCAGGCGTTCTGGGGCACCGCGAGCAGCTGTGCGTCGAGGGCCGCGTCGTGGGCGTCGGCCGCGGCCATCCCCACCAGGTCGGGCACGGCGGTCGCGGTCGCGCCCTCGGACTCGGTCTTCGTCGAGCTGTCGGTCATGCCCCCGACGGTACCGACGCGCGCCGTCGTTGTCGGATCGGGACGGTCCCGGCCTTGCTTCGTCACCGGACCGGACGCGCGAGGATGACCCGTGTGGACCTCACCGACGCGACCGCGCGCACGCTGCGCGCGCTCCTCGACGCCGGCGACGTCTCGTGCGTCGAGGTCGCCACCGCGCACCTCGACCGCGCCGACCGCGTCGACCCCGCGCTGACCGCGCTCGTGGGGCGCCGCGACCGCGACGAGGTCCTCGCCGAGGCCCGCGAGCGCGACGCCGAGCTGCGCGACGGGCGGTGCCGCGGCGTGCTGCACGGGCTGCCGCACGGGGTCAAGGACCTCGCGCAGGCCGCGGGCCTGCCCTGGACGGCCGGCTCGCCGCTCTACGCCGACCGGGTCGGTGTCGTCGACGACCCCGCCGTCGCCCGCGTCCGCGCCGCGGGCGCCGTCGTCGTCGCCAAGACGAACGTGCCCGAGTTCGGCTTCGGGTCGCAGACCGTCAACCCGGTGTGGGGCCCGACGCGCAACCCTACGACCTCGGGCGCACCGTCGGCGGGTCGAGCGGCGGCGCGGCGGCGGCGCTGGCGCGCGGCTGCTCCCGCTCGCCGACGGCAGCGACTACGCGGGCTCGCTGCGCAACCCGGCGGCGTTCGCGAACGTGCTCGGCCTGCGCCCGTCGCGGGGCCGCGTGCCCGCGCCGGCGTCGGGGTTCGTCGCCGGACTCGCGGAGCTCGGGCCGATGGCGCGCGAGGTCGACGACGTGGCGCTGCTGCTCGAGGTCATGGCGGGCCCCGGGCCGACGGCACCGCTGGCCCGCGCCGACGCGCTGGGGATCGAGCGCGACGAGCACGGCGCGGTCCGCCCCGCCGACCTGCGCGGGGCGCGCGTGGCCTGGGCGGGCGACCTCGGCGGGCGGCTGGCGTTCGAGCCCGGGGTGCTCGACCTCGGTCGCGGCGCCGTCGCGGTGCTCGCCGACCAGGGCGCCGAGGTCGTCGACCTCGCCGGCGAGCTGCGCGGGTACGACCTCGACCGGCTCTGGCGCGCGTTCCTGACCTGGCGCGCCTGGTCGACCGTGCCGATGCGACCCCTGCTCGCCGACCCCGCACTGCGCGCCGGGCTGAAGCCGGAGGTCGTCTGGGAGATCGAACGGGGCCTCGCGCTCGACCTCGCCGCCGTCGAGGACGCGATGGCCCGCGCGCAGTGGTACGCGTGCGTGGTCGCGCTGTTCGGCCGGGTCGACGTCGTCGTCGCCCCCAGCACCCAGGTCCTCCCGTTCCCGGTCGAGCAGACCTGGCCCCGGGAGATCGCCGGCCGGCCGATGGACTCCTACCTGCGCTGGATGGAGACCGTCGTGCCGTGGTCGATGGCCGGGGTCCCCGCGCTGGGCATGCCCGCGGGCTTCGACCCCCGCGGGCTGCCGACCGGCGTCCAGCTGGTCGGGCCCCCCGGCGCCGACGCCCGCGTCCTCGCCGTGGGCGCGGCCTACGAGCGCGCCACGCGCTGGGTCGACCGCCGTCCCCGGAGCCGCCCGACCCGACGGCCGGGTGAGTCAGGGACCGGCGGGTGCCGCGGGAGCGTCCGCTGCCGGGGCCGGGCCGCCCGTCGCGGCGCGGCGGGTCGGGACGCCGCGCCTGCCCGCCCAGAGCACGGCGCCCTGGGCGGCGACGGCGCGCGACGAGGACCGGAACGCCGAGGTCGAGGGCGCCGTTGACGAGCGCGATCCCGCCGCCGCGCCGGCGACCACGGCGACGTGACCAGCGCGCCCACCGGGGCGATCGCCGCGCTCGCGAACGGCACCGGGCGGGCGCGGACCCCTCGCGGCGACGGGGTGTCGAGCGCGGCGATGCTCCCTCGGCGTCGTGGACTGGGCGCCGGCCGGGTGGCGGTCTCCTCGGCCGACGGGCGGGCGGCGGGGTCGAGGTCGGTGAGCGCGGCGCGGAGCTCGCGCACCCGCTCGGGCAGATCGTCGGCCGGCAGCGCCGCCGGGCGTCTCGAGCGCGGGCGCGCACTCGCTCGGCGAGGACGGGTAGCACGGCGTGCCGGTGACGCACTCGACCAGCACCAGGCCGAGGGCGAACACGTCGACCGCGGGCGAGGCGTCGCCGCATGGTGCGACCCGGCGGACCTGCTCGAGGGCGCGACGGCCGCCGTGCCGAGGATCAGGCCCTGCCCGGTCAACGTCGTCGCCCCGGGGGCGCGGGCGATCCCGAAGTCGGTGAGCCGCGCGCTGTCCTCGGCGAGCAGGATGTTGGCGGGCTTCACGTCGCGGTGGACGATGTCGTGGGTGTGGACGTGGGCCAGGCCGTCGGCGACCTCGGCCCCGAGCCGCAGCGTCTCGGCCAGCGTGAGCGGCCCGCTCTCGCGCAGCCGCTCGGCGAGGCTCGGACCGTCGATGAGCTGCATGACCACGGCGTCGCGCCCGTCGAGGCGGCTGACGTCGTACACCGGCACGAGTCCGGGATGGTCGAGGCCGGCGACGACGCGGGCCTCGCGGTGCCGGTCGTCGGGCTGCGGCTGGACCTCGTAGCTCAGCAGCTTGAGCGGCGACCGGCCGGTGCAGCAGGCGGTCCCAGCCCGGTGACACCGCCGAGGCGCCGCCGCGGCCGGCATCTCGTCGACGCGGTAGCACCGCCCGCGCGTCCGCCCGGTGACCGGGCCGCGACGGCGCGGGGCGGACGTCGCGTCGGGTCGGGGCGGCCTCGGGGCCGCGTCGAGGCCGGGATCGGGCCGCGTCGGGCGTGCGACGACGGCGGCGGCGGTGTCGGGACCGAGCGCCTCGGGCGGCAGCGCGGCTCCGAGGGCCGCGCCGGTCGACCGACGCGACCGGCACCCGCGCGGTGCCGGGGGTCGACGGCGGGACCGGGCTCGAGTCGGCGAGACCGGGCTCGCCGGCGGCGCAGGATGTTCGCCGGCTTCACGTCGCGACGACGTCGGGGCGACGTCAGGGATGGCGTCGTCGGGTGGCGACGGGGACCAACGGCCCGAACCTCGCTCGGCCGGCACCTCGTCGGCGTCGACGGACATCGGCGCACCCCTCCCCGCCCCTCGCGCCGGGCCCCGACAGCACGCCGCACACGCTGACTACCCCGTTCCGGCCCGTATCCGACACATCGACACCGATCCGAGATCACGCGTTTCCCGCCAACGATCTTCATTCGTTCGCCGAGGACAGTGCGACTGATCAGCCCACGGGCAGCTGAGCTGCAGGAAGCAGCGACATCGTCCGCAGGATCGCGTCGCGCTCGGCGATGTTCGTGACCGCGATGTCGAAGGTGAACGGCCGGGTGTCGTAGCCGCCGGTGGCGTAGAGGTAGCCCTGCGCCTGGCGGGTGTGCATGCGCCCCCACGTGTCGCGGCCGGGACCCCAGGTGTCGGTGCCGTCGGTGCTCGGGCCGGTCGAGACCTGGTCGGCCTGGTAGCGGTCGGCGCTCGCCTGGTCGGGCCACTGCGCGTAGTAGACGTAGCCGTTGGGTGCGGCGTCGGCGTACGTCGCAGCAGCAGCGCGCGCTGACCAGCACGCCCGCGACGTGACGTACTCGCCGTCGCGGGGCGTGGCCCGTTCCGGGCGTGGCGATGTCCCGAACGCGGCGCGGTCCCGTCGATCGCGGCCGGACGCGTCGTCGGGGCGGCCGGTGAGCCGGCGGCGGGACGCGGCGGCACCGGGGCCCGTCGGTGCCGCGCAGCGGGGAGCGCGACGGGTCGCCGCCGGTCGACGCGTGACCGGCCACGACCAGCCCGCCGACCAGGACGAGCACCGTCGCGATCACGGCGACGACGACCCACACGGCCGTCGGGGTGCGCCGACGCGGAGGGGCCCGTACGGCGTCGACGGGCGAAGCCGGCGGGCGGGCGTACCCGGAGGGCGGGGACCCCAGCCCGGGGCCGGTCGGGCCCCGGGGCGGGGTCGTCGGCGGGCCCGCGGCCGCGACGGGCGCCGGGGCCGTCGTCGGGTGCCACCCGGTGCCCGCCGGCGGGTGGCCGGCGGGCCGGTCCGCCGCCGACGCGGCCGCCCGGCGTCGGGCCGTCGCCGCGCCGGCTCGGCGACGTCGCTCGCGGTCCGCTGCGTCGGCACGGTGGCCCCGGACGCCAGGGCCTCGACGGCGGCGTCGGCGAGGTCGCCCGCGCTCGCGTGGCGCCGTTCCGGGTCCTTCGCCATCCCCGCGCTCGAGCACGGCGTCGGCGCTCGCCGGGACGCCGGGCAGCACCGTCGACAGCGGCGGCGGGGTGGCGTGGAGGTGCTCGTACATCAGGGCCGGGCCCTCGCCGGTGAAGGGCGGTCGACCGGCGAGGATCTCGAAGAGCACGCAGGCGAGGGCGTAGACGTCGACGCGGTGGTCGACGGTGCCGCCGGTGAACATCTCGGGCGCCATGTAGGACAGCGTCCCGACCGCGAGCCGGTGCCGGTGAGCTCGCGGGAGTGCTCGTCACCGGCCACCGAGCGCACGATCCCGAAGTCGACGAGGTAGACGAAGTCCCGTCCGCGGTGGCTGGTGAGCAGGATGTTCGACGGCTTGACGTCGCGGTGGACCAGCCCGTCGGCGTGGGCGGCGTCGAGGGCCGCGGCGACCTGACGGACGACGTCGGCCGCCCGCGCGGGCTCGAGGCGCCCGAGGCGGGCGATCTCGCGCCGAGGTCGTGGCCGCTGACCAGCCGCATGTCGATGAACAGGCGGCCGTCGATCTCGCCGAAGTCGTGGATCGGCACGACGTGCGGGCTCGACAGGCGGGCGGCGACCCGCGACTCGCGGCGGAAGCGCTCCTGGTACTCGGCGTCCTGGGCGAGACCGGGGCGCAGCCGCTTGAGCGCCACGGTGCGCTCGCGGGTCGTGTCGTAGGCGCGGAACACCTCGCCCATGCCGCCGCGACCGATCGTCCGTCGAGGCGGTACGGCCCGAACATCTCGCCGGGCCCCTGCTCGACGGTGTCGGGGGCGGTCTCGGTCGCCATGCGCTCCTCCTGCGGTTCACACGGAGTGTGACCAGGAGGGCGGAGGAAGGCCAGGGAGACTGCACAAGTCGCCGGTGAGCGTCACGAATCGTGACATCGGACGGTCCCGGCCCGGCGACGTGCTCAGACGGCGGGAGGCGTGACGTCGGGCGGGGAACTCGGCGGTGCGCGGGCGGTCGGCGCCGTCGCCACCCGCGGGCGTCGCGCCCCGGGCCGCGCCAGCGACCCGCGGCGGCGGGGATCGCGGTGAAGGCCGCCGTGGCGGGGTCGCGGCGCGCACGGTCGTCGTCGATCGCCCCGTCGCGCGCGGGGGCGGTGCGGGTCTGCAGGCGGGCGAGGTGCCGGTCGATGCGCAGGTCGAGGGCCGAGCGCTGCGGCGTGCCGCCGCCGGCGGACTCGGTGGTGCCGCGCGGGCGCCGCATGCGGGGACCGCCCACGCGGGGAGGGTCGCGGCCGCGGGAGGCGCGACCGGTGAGACCCCGGGGCCGACCGGCGTCGGACGGTCGGACGAGCGGGCGGTCGAGCACGGCCGTTCCGGTGGCGGTGCCGGGCGAGCGGAGGAGGGGGCGGCGGAGCATCGAGCGATCACATCCCGGGGCGCTGGAGGAGGAAGCTCGGCGCCCGTGCGGGGGCGCCGTGCGGCTTCTCCCCTGACAACGGCGCCGTCGGCCGAACTGAATAGGCCGTACGGGCCTATCCGAAGAGGCCGGGCAGCAGTCCGCCCGGGCTGCTGCTGCCGTCGGACGAGCCGTCGTCCTGACCCGATCCGCTGCCGCTGCTACCGCCCCGGTCGGGCTCGCGGCTCGGGCGGGGCGTCGCCGAGCTGGACGACGCGGGGGCGCCCCGGAGACGTCGATGCTGACCGACGAGCCCTGGGGCACCGCGGTGCCACCGCCGGGCCGGGTGGCGACGACCGTGCCCGCGGGCGCGGTCGACGAGGAGACCTGCTGCACCGAGACCTTGAGCCCGATGCCCTGCAGCGTCGTCACGGCGGTGGAGCGGTCCTGACCGGTCACGTCGGGCACCTGGAGGGTGGGCCGGCGCTGGCCGACGACGAGCTCGATCGCCGTGCCCGGCGGGCGCAGCGAGCCCGGGTCGGGGTCCTGGCCGATGACCTGGCCGACCTGGCTCGCGTCGTCGGTCTCCTTCAGCCTCGGCACCGGGGTGAGCACGAGGCCGACCCGCTCGGCCTCGCGGCGCGCGTCCTCGGGCGTGCGGCCGCGCAGCGCGGGACGTCGACGACGCCGGGGCCCTGGCCCGACGCGCAGGGTGACCACGCGCCGTCGCGGACCGACTCGCCCGCGTCGGGGTTCGCCGCGACCACCCGGCCGGTCTGCTCCGGGGTCGAGGCCACCGGCGCGACGACGGACGTGAGGCCCGCGGCGGTCAGCGCCTGCTGGGCCTCGGGCTGGGCGAGGCCGACCAGGCGCGGCACCGTGGAGTGGGAGCCGGGGCCCACCACCCACGCCCCGCCCCGCCGAGGAGCAGGGCGAGCCGGCGATCACCGCGAGGCGCTTGCCGCGCCGCGGGCGGGCGACGGCGGCGTGGGCGCCCGTGGCGGGCATCGCGCCGGTGCGCGGGCCGGTGCCGTCCCAGGACGGGGTCCACTGGCCGGTCGACGGGCCGTCGGCGGCGTGCTCCGCGGTGGTCGCGTCGGAGGCCCCGAGCACCGCGGGCGCCTGCGGACGCTGCCCCGCGACGACCCGCGCGAGGTCGGCGCGCATCGCGTCGGCGCTGTCGTAGCGGTTGTCGGGGTTCTTCGCGAGGGCGTGCAGGACCACGGAGTCGACGTCGCCGGGCACCGACGGCAGGCGGGTCGACGGTGGCGAGGCGTCCTCGCGGACGTGCTGGTAGACGATCGAGAGCGGGCTGTCGCCGGTGAAGGGCGGCTCGCCGGTCAGCAGCTCGAACAGCACGCAGCCCGCCGCGTAGACGTCGGCGCGGGCGTCGATGTCCTTGCCGAGCCCCTGCTCCGGCGCCAGGTACTGCGCGGTGCCGATGACGGCGTCGTTCCCGGTCAGGCCGGTGCGCGTCTGGCTGATCGCGCGCGCGATGCCGAAGTCCATCACCTTGACCGCGTCGTCCGGCGTGATCATGACGTTGGCCGGCTTGACGTCGCGGTGGATCAGCCCGCTCTCGTGGCTGTAGTGCAGGGCCGCGCAGACCTCGGCCATGACGGCGCACGCCCGCTCGGGGGCCATCGGCCCGTGCATCCGCACGAGGTCGCGCAGCGTGGAGCCGCTGACGTACTCCATGACGATGTAGGGCAGGCCGACGCCGTCGGGCGAGGTCAGCTCGCCGGTGTCGTACACCGCGACGATCCCGGGGTGGTTCATGGCGGCCACGTGCTGGGCCTCGCGCTCGAAGCGGGCCCGGAACACCGGGTCGCGGGCGAGGTCGGCGCGCATCACCTTCACCGCGACCTCGCGCCCGAGGCGGAGATCGGTCCCGGCGTGGACGTCGGCCATGCCGCCGCGCCCGAGGGCCTGTCCGAGCTGGTAGCGCCCGGCGACGACGACGGGGGTGACCGGGTTCGGTCCGACCTGCGTCATGCGCCTGCTGCCTCCGCCCGATCCTGCCGCTCGCGACTCACGTCCACGTCATTCAACGCCCACGACGGACCGTGGCTACGGCCGGGACCCCCGTCGTCGGTCGGGTCACTCGGACGCCAGGGACGTCCGCGACGAAGGGTGCCATCGTCCCCCTTTCGGGTGGCAGGCCCCCCGGCACTCGTGATGCTGGCTCCGTTCGGTGCATGGTTTGCCGCCCGCTGAGGCATCGGCACGTGCCGATGACGCCACGACCGAGTGGCCGCAGGAACGGATGTGGAGGAACTGTGAAGAAGCTGCAGACCAGGCGTCGGCTGATCGTGCCCGTCGCTGCCGGCGTGGTGGCGCTCGGTGCGCTGGCCGGGTGCTCCGAGGCGCCCCCGGTGCCGAGCCTGCCGCCGGGCGTGCCGACCGCGCTGCCCTCGAACGTCCCGGGCCTGCCGGGCCAGAACCAGCCGGGCCAGCCCGGCCAGCCGGGTGCTCCCGGCGCTGAGGGTCAGGGCCAGCCGGGCCAGCCGGGTGCGCCCGGGGCCGAGGGCCAGGGCGCGGTGCCCGCTGGCCCGGGGCCAGGGTGGCCCCCGGTGCCGAGGGCCAGGCCGGCGGCGAGGGCCAGGAGGGCCAGGGCGGCGGGCCAGGGCGGCGCCGAGGGCACCGCGCCGGGCGGCGGCGGTGCCGGCGGCACCGCTGGTCCGGCGAACGGTTCGGACGGTTCGGGCTCCGAGGGCTCGAAGAACGCGACCCCGAACGCCGGTGGCGCGCCGAGCCAGACCCCGCGGGGCGGCGTCGAGACCGGTGGCGGCGCCACCGACGGCACCGAGCACGGGGCCTGTTCGGCCTCGGCGGCTGGCGCTGGTCGCGGCGGGTGCGCTCGGGCTCGTCGCGCGTCGCCGCCGCGAGGTCTGACCGCAGGGCCCGCATCCCGGCGCGGCGGGCTCGACCCCTCGGCCGTGCGCGTGGCGCGACCTCGTGCGCGTCGAGGAGGAGGACCGGGGTCGGTCGGAAGGAGGAGGGCCCGGTGCCGCGCGGCGGCGCCGCTGCTGCTCGCGGCCGTCGTGCTCGCGCTCGGCGGGACCGGCCTCGTCGGGTGGGCCGCCACCCACCAGCTGTCGGCGCCGTCGGTGCCCCTGGTCGGCGCCGCCCCGCTCGAGGGGGCGCAGGGCGCAGCGGCCCCGCCGGGGCGACGACGACGGGGTCGGCGCCCTCCCGGCGGTCCGCATGATCGTCGTCGGGCGCCCGCCCGCGCCGCCCGGCTTCCGGCCGGGCCCGCTGTTCGGTGACGGCCCCGGCTCGGTGTCGGTGCGCTTCGTCGCCGCGACCCCGCCGCCCCCGGTCCCCGGGGCACCGCCCTTCCCGGTGATCGCGGCACCCGCCGTCGCGCTGCCGCCGTCCGTGCCGAGCTCGCTGCGGATCCCCGCGATCGGGGTCGACGCCGCCATGGGCTCGGTCGGCCTGAACCCCGACCGGACGATGGAGGTGCCCGCGCCGGGGCCGGGCTGGGACCTGCCCGCCTGGTACCGCTACTCGGTCACCCCCGGGGAGCAGGGCCCGTCGGTCGTCGTCGGGCACGTCGACTCGCACGTCACCGGACCGTCGGTGTTCTTCGACCTCGCCCGGCTGCGCCCCGGCGACACCGTCGAGGTCACCCGCGCCGACCGCTCGGTGGCGCGCTTCGCGGTCACCCGCGTCGAGCGCTTCGCGAAGGACGCCTTCCCCACCGGTCGCGTCTACGCGGGCACCCCCGGCCCGGAGCTGCGCCTCATCACCTGCGGCGGGTCGTTCGACCCGGCCGTGCGCTCCTACCGCGACAACACCGTCGTCTTCGCCTCCGCGGCGTGAGCTACAGGTCCACCCGGAAGTGCATCGAGCGGTAGGGCCAGTTCGTGCCGGTGTTCCACTGGCTCACCACGAGGTGGATCTCCTCGCGGGTCGAGCCCGGGACGATGTAGCCGCCGTAGGGCTGGGCGACGCGGCCGTTCCCGTGGTCCTCGTCGTGCCAGCCGCAACCGGCGATCACCGGGACGCGCTCGGTCGTGTGCAGGTTCGTGGTCGGGCCGTCGGGCAGGGCGAACAGGTCGATCCGGTAGAGCCCGGCGTCGAACGCGGCGAGCCACCAGCGCCCGTCGACCCGGCGCAGCGACAGCTCGCCGAACGCGCCGGGCAGCACGAGCGTCGGCGGCCGGCCCCACCCCCACGTGTCGCCGTCGAAGCCCCAGCCCTCCCACGCGCCGGGGTCGAGCAGCCGCTCGGCGGGCACGCGGTGCAGCAGCAGGCCGGCGTCGCGGCGGAAGCCCGTGGTGAACGCGTACACGTACCCGTCCTCGCTCAGCTCCCAGGTCAGCATCTGGAAGAGGTGGTGATGGAGGTGCCCCGGCCACCACGTGCCCGTCGGGGTCCAGGTGGCACCGCCGTCGTCGGAGCGGTGGATCTCGGTCCAGTGCACGTTGCCCAGGCCCTCGCAGGCCATGACGTGCAGGAACATCGTGTCGCCGAGGGTGATGACGTCGGTCGGCAGCATCGTGGTGATCTTCGCGCCGCCGACCCTCAGCAGCCCGCCGAGCCGCGGCGTGCCGCCGATGCGCGCCCCGTGGACGTAGTCGACGACCTGGTCGGCGTAGTCGCGCGAGGGGCCCGCCGACCCGGTCCACTCGAGACCCGTGCGCACGCTCGCCGGGTCGGCCAGCAGCACGACCGGCGCGCGCCACCCGGGTCCGCCCACCCCGGCGTGCTCGAAGGTGTCGCCGAAGACGGCGACGATCGTGCCGTCGGGGGCGGCGGCGGCCGCGCCGAGGTCGGTCCCGCCGACGCCGAAGCGGTCGGTGTGCCCGGGGCCGGTCAGGTCCTTCAGCTTCGTCACGGGGCCACGCCGCCGATTGGTGCGCCCCCGTGGCCCTGACCACCGCACGCCGAACAGGTGTGACGACGCCCGCCGGGGTGAATCCGGCTGCGGCACGCGCACGGAGGCGTAACGATGTGATCTCGCTCGCCGACAACGGGAGCACCTCGCCCGGTGGGGGCGCGAAGAGATCGTGGGGGCGTCATGGGTTCGCTGTCGGTGGTCCTGGTCGTGCTGGTCGTCGGCGCGTTCGCGCTCTGGCTGCGCCGCGCCGGGGCCGCGCCCGGTCCGCGGCTGACCGACGACCTCGCGCCCGAGATGCTCGCGCGGGCCGGCTTCCCCGTCACCCGCCACAACGTGGTCACGCTGCGCGAGCGGCTGGGCGAGGCGTTCCTCGCCCGCGCCCGGGTCCTCGACCCCGCGCACGCGAGCGAGTGGGACCGCGTCGACTCGACCTGCGCGCGCCGCACCGACGGCGACGGCGCCGACCTCGCCGGCTGGCCGCAGCGCGTCCTCGACGAGATCGCGGTCGTCGACCCCGCCACCGCCGTCCACGTCGCGCACCGCTGTCCCGAGATGCTGCTCGACGCGGTCGGGAGCGGCACGGGCTGCTCGGCGGGTCGGTGTTCGTCCCGCTGGCGCGCCGCGTGGGCGTCGTGGAGGGCATCCCGTCGGCCACCCCGTCGGCCACGCTGCCCGCACCGCGCCCGGCGGGCGACGACCTCGCCGTCCCGGCGCGCCGCGCCCCGCGCGCCGCGGCCCTGACCCCCTCCGCGCCCGCACGGACCCGGTGGCGGCGGCGCGATCTCGTCGCTACTGACTGGTCAGCCCCCATGCCCGGGCGACCGGCGGTCACGCCGCCGACGCGTGCTCAGGCGGCCTGGGGCTCGTGCCAGCGCACGATGCGCACGACGACGTCGTCGAGCTCCTCGCGCAGGAACGTGGCCCGCATGTCCTCGGCCGCGTGCACCGCGCTCAGCCCTCCGTAGGGCCCGTGCGCGTCGACCTCGCCGGTCTGCGGGTCGACCGCGACGACCACGTAGCCGTCGCAGTCGTCGAGGGCCGCCTCGGTGTCGACCCACTCGTCGTCGGTCGTGACCGTCGTGGACACCGCCGGCTCGTGGTCGCTCGTGGTCCAGCTCGTGGTCCATGGCTCTCTCCTCCGAACGGCAAATCGCGCTCTGTGATCCGACGGCTACTCCCTGACACCATCGTGGTGCGGTACGCGGGAGTCCGTCGGGTGCTGTCACTAGGGGTGACCCGATTTCGACCCTCGCCTTACTCCGGTTCTCAACCAATCACCCGATCGGTGCCATCGCGCTCCGTGTGTCCGTCCCTGTTCGGCCCCTCACGCCGCCATGTCGCCCGTCCCGCACCGGGTAAGTTAATGACGCGAACTAACTATTTGGAGAGGGCGGACCATGACCGGTACGTACGAGCAGTGGGACATCGTCTCGAGCGTCGGCCTCACGGCGCTGGTCGTCGCGGCGGGCCGGGCGGTCGACACCCACCGCGCCGACGGTCTGATCGACGATCCCTTCGCGGAGGCGTTCGTCGCCGCGGCGGACCCGCCGCGCCCGCTGCCGACCCGCCCCGAGGACGACCCGGTCAGGCCACCGGTGACGACGTCGACTCCTGGCAGGTCATGTCGGACTACATGGGCGTGCGCTCGGCGTTCTTCGACCGCTTCCTCACCGACGCGTCGCGCGCCGGGATCCGGCAGGCGGTCATCCTCGCCGCGGGTCTCGACACCCGGGCCCACCGCCTCGACTGGGCGCCCGGCAGCGTGGTGTTCGAGGTCGACCAGCCCGGTGTGCTCGGGTTCAAGGACGAGGTCCTCGAGCGCGAGGGCGCGACGGCGCGGGCCGACCGGCGGGCCGTGGCGGTCGACCTGCGCGACGACTGGGACGCCGCGCTCGACGCCGCGGGCTTCGACCGCACCGCGCCGAGCGCCTGGCTCGCCGAGGGCCTGCTGCCCTACCTCCCCGCCGAGGCGGAGCAGGCGCTGCTCGAGACCGTCACCGAGCGGGCGGCCCCCGGCTCGCGGATCGCCGTCGAGGACTTCACCGACGTCGCCGGCCAGCTGGCGGACCCCGAGTTCCAGCGCGTCCAGGCCCACATGGGCGTCGACCTCGCCGAGCTGCTCCACACCGACGGCCGGGCCGACCCCGGCGCGTGGTTCGCCGGGCGCGGTTGGCAGGTGACCACGCACCGGGCGGCCGACGTCGCGAGCGACTGGGGCCGCCCCTTCGACGGGTCACCGCGCGCCTGCAGGGCCGCTCGCAGTTCGTCACCGCCCACCGCTCCCGGCCTGACGGCGCGTCGCCGCCAGGGCTCCGCGGCGGCCTGACGACCGCCTCCGTATACCCTCCGCCACGGGCGGTCCCGCGCGGGGGCCGGTGTGCCGCGGGGGCCGGACGATGTCCGGTCGATGGCCGTCGCGCGGATCGGCGCGCGTCCGCGCACCGAGCCCGACGTCGGCGCCGCCGGCCGGGCGTGATCCTCCACATGCCCGAGCGCCGCGTCGGCCCGTGCTCGCCCTGGTCCGTCGCGCGAGCGTCGCGATCGGCGCGCTGGCCGCCGCCGCGCTGCTGGTGTGGATCCAGGGCGACGGCTACGTCGACAACAACAACACCGACGGCATCGGCCTGATCGACGCCTTCTACTACGCGACGGTGTCGCTCTCGACGACCGGCTACGGCGACGTCGTCCCCGTGACCGACGCCGCCCGGCTCACGACCATCCTGGTCATCACCCCACTGCGGGTCCTGTTCCTCATCGTGCTCGTCGGCACCACGGTCGAGCTCCTCACCGAACGCTCCCGCCAGGCGTTCCGCATCCGTCGGTGGAGGTCGCGCGTGCGCAACCACGTGGTGGTGGTCGGCTACGGCACGAAGGGCAAGGCGGCGGTCACGACGCTGCTCGGCGACGGCGCCGAGGAGGCCACATCGTCGTCGTCGACACCGACCGCGGCCGCCGCGACGCCGCCTCGGCGCCGGGCCTGGTGCCGGGGCGCGGCGACGCCCCCCCGGCCTCGGTGCGGCGCACGGCGGGGCCGCCGCCCGCCCACGCCCTCGTGGTGGCGACCAACCGCGACGACACCGCGGTGCTGGTCACCCTGACCGCCCGCGAGATGGCCCCGTCGATCACGATCACCGCCGCCGTCCGCGAGTCCGAGAACGTGCACCTGCTGCGCCAGTCGGGCGCCGACTCCGTCGTGGTGTCCGCCGAGACCGCCGGGCGCCTGCTGGGGGTGGCGACGACCAAGCCCAACGTCGTGTCCGTCGTCGAGGACCTGCTGACCCCGGAGGCGGGCATGAGCCTCGGCGAGCGCGAGGTCGAGCCCGGCGAGGTCGGCGGCTCACCGCGCCACCTGCGCGACATCGTGCTCGGCGTCGTCCGCGACGGCGCCCTGCACCAGATCGACGCCCCGGAGGTCGACTCGCTCGAGCGCGGCGACCGGCTGCTCGTCGTCCGCCGGGTCAGCGCCGAGGAGAAGGGGTTCTCCGAGCGGCGGTGAGGGGGGCGGGCCCGCCTCGCGGGTGCGGGTGGAGGATCGGGGCGTGAGCCCCGACGCCGGCACCGTCGCCCTGGTCGCCCTCCGCGCCCGTGCGCAGGCCCTGCACGAGACGCTCGACGCGGTCGTCGCCCCGACCGGGCAGGACGGCTCGACGGCGGCCACCGCGACCGGGCTGCGGGACGCCGCCGAGGCGCTGGCGGCCCAGCTCGCCTCCCTCGAGGGCGTGCTCGACGCCGAGCGGACCGCGCCGGTGCGCGAGCGCGTGGCGCACCTGGCCGAGGTGGCGGCCCCGGTGCGCGACGTCGAGGCGCTCGGCGCCCTGCTCGACGACGCGCTCGCGGGCGTCCCCCGCGCGCTGATGCTGGGCCCCGTGGGCGACCGCGTGCGCCACGCCCTGCGGGCCCGAGGCGACGAGGCCGAGGCCGACCTGCGGGCCGCGGTGGCCGGCGCGGAGTGTGCGGCGACGCTGCGCGAGGTCGACCGGCTCGTCATCACCCCGCCGCTCGCGCCCGGGGCGGGCGGCAAGCCGGGCAAGGTGCTGGCGCGCGCCGCGGGCGCCGACGACGACCGGCTCGCCGAGCTGCGGCGACGCCCGCCCGGCGGCGTCGACCCCGCGCACGACCGGGCCGTGCGGGCGGCCGCGCTCGCCGTGGCGGTCTCCGCGACCACGGCCGTCGACGAGCACGGCAAGAAGGCCCGCCGCCTCGCCGAGGCCGCGGCCGGGGTCGTCGCCGCGGCCGAGGGCGTCGGCGACGCCGACCGGGCGAGCCGCCTGCTGGTCGACCTCGCCGACCAGGCCCACCGCCGCCGCGAGCCCGGCTTCACCTACGGCCGCGCGCACGCCGTGGTCGCCGCCCGGCGCGACCTCGCCGCCGCGGCCCTCGCCGAGGCGCTCGACGCCGTGGGCGAGGACAAGCTCCGGTCGTGGCTGCCGGGGCTGACCGCCCACCGCAGCGCGCCTCAGCGCAGGACGTCGAGGCGGCAGCCCGGGCAGTCGGCGCGGTCGGCGCCCAGCCCCGGACGACCGTGCTCGACGGCCGCGCCGCAGCGCGCCCGCAGGCCGACGGGGTCGCCGAGCTCGCCGGAGGCGACGTCGACGACGTGGCGCAGCCGGTCGTCGCGGCCGTCGCGACGACGGTGACGCGGCCGTCGGGCCGCGGAGACCGTCGGGTCGGGCCGCGGCGGGCGGGCCGCAGCGGGGTCGGGAACGTCGTCGGGGCCGGGCCGACGTCGCCGGGAGCGGCGTCGACCCGGGCATCGGGTCCATGCCGGTGGCGGGGCGGCGGCCGGGCGGCTGGGGCACGGTCGGTCCGGGGGCGTCTCCTGTCCGACGGCACCGCCGACGGTAGCGCGCCGTGGGCGCCGACCGGCCGTTCGCCCGGGCGTTCGCCGACCGCGATCAGGCGCGGCGCGCGCGGCGCGGCAGGGCGCTCGTCCGGCCGGCGCCGTCGCCGCCCGACCGGCCCGCGCGGACGCCGAACCGGCGGGGGCGTCGGGAGCTCGCGCAGGCCCTCGAGGACGCGGATCAGCAGCTCGGGCCGGGGCGCGGGCACCGCCGCGACGAGCCCGGCGGGGAGATCCGGCACGGCGTCGGGTCGGGGCTCTCCGATGCTGGTCACCCGGGCGAGTGTAGTCGCACCACGCTCCCGGGTCGGGACTCACGGCGGCTGCGCGGCTCGGCGGCCGGTCCGCGGCCGGGTGGGTGGCGGTGCGCGCCGCGGCGCCACGTCCGGGTGAGACAGCACGTAAGCGTGTAACGGCGCCACGCCGTGCGACGCCCGGACGGCGGCGCGTGGCATCGCGCCGTCGACGACCGTCGGGGAGACCGGATGAGCCTGGACAACATGATGCGGGGCACCGGCGACGCCGGGGCGCCCGCCGAGGAGTCCGCGCGAGCGCAAGGGGCTGCGCGTCGCTGGTCTACGGGCTCGTCGCGCTGCTGGTGCTCGTCCTGCTCGTCGCGGCGGGCGCCTTCCTGCTCGTGCAGCACCTCGGCGGTCAGGTCGGTCGCTACCCCTCGGTGTTCGCGCCCATCGAGTCCTCGGCCCGCCCCGCCGACTCGGCGGGCGACACGTTCCTGCTCGTCGGCACCGACACCCGCTCGCCCGACGCCACCACGGGCACCGACTCGGGCGCCGCGACCCCCGACCCCGTCTTCGGTTCCGGGCGCAGCGACGTGATCATGCTCGGCACGATCGCCGAGGACGGGCAGTCGGCCAGCATCGTCTCGATCCCGCGCGACTCGTGGGTCGACGTCCCCGGCCGCGGCAAGAACAAGATCAATGCGGCGTACGCGTTCGGCGGGCCGCCGCTGCTCGTGCAGACCGTCGAGCAGCTCACCCGGGTGCACGTGGACCACTTCGCGGTCATCGACTTCGCCGGCTTCGCCGAGATGACCGACGCCGTCGGCGGCATCGACGTCAACGTCGGCCAGCCCTCCGAGCGTGACGGCGTCGTCGTCCCCGCGGGCCGGCAGCACCTCGACGGGCAGAAGGCCCTGGTCTACGTCCGGGAGCGCAAGAGCCTGCCCGGCGGCGACTTCGACCGCGTCAAGCGCCAGCAGAACGCCCTGCGCGCCTTCGTCCGGCAGGCGATCAACTCCGGGACGCTCTCCAGCCCGACCAGCGCCTACGGGTTCGCGAGCACGACGGCCAAGCACGTCGGCGTCGACGACACGCTCTCCAACACCGGGCTCGCCGAGCTCGCGTTCGGGCTGCGCGACCTCAAGGAGTCGAACATCGAGTTCCTCACCGCGCCGAGCACGGGCACCGGGCGCGAGGGCGCCCAGTCGGTGGTCTACCTCGACCAGCGCGCGGGCCAGGACCTGTGGTTCGCGGTGAACAACGACCAGGTCGCGCAGTGGGCGGCCGCCCGCCCGAGCGCGGGGCTGCCCGACACCCCGCGGTGGCGCGATCGGCGTGTGCGTCGATTCAGGCGTGATGACTGGCCCGAGAATGCACGCGCATGATGGGCGCCGCCCGACGTCGTGGTCGTCGGGGCGGGCTCGGCCGGGTGCGCGCTCGCGGGGCGCCTGACGGAGGACCCGGCGTGCCGGGTGCTGCTGCTCGAGGCGGGCCCGGCGCCGCGCAGCGCCGAGGGGTTCCCGGCCGAGGTGCGCACGGCGTCGTCGTTCGCCGCCGCCGACCCCGACGGGCCCCACGCCTGGGGGTTCGACACCGCGCTGCTGCCGGGCCGCGACGCGCGGATCGCGCGCGGGCGCGTGCTCGGCGGGTCGAGCGCGATCAACGGCGCGAACCACCTGCGGGCGCGGCCCGAGGACGCGGCGGACTGGCCCGGCTGGTCGTACGAGGAGATCCTGCCGTACTACGTCCGCGGCGAGACCGACCTCGACGTCCGCGCCCCGTACCACGGTGACGCCGGTCCGGTGCCCGTCGTGCGCCCCGCGGGCGAGCTCCTCGCGCCGCTGACCGAGCGCGTCGTCGCCGCCGCGCTGCGGGCCGGCCACCCGCCGGAGGCCGACAAGAACGCCGCCGGCCCGCCCGGGATCGGCCTCGTGCCCGCCAACGTGCGCCGCGGGGTGCGGGTCAACGCCGCCATGGCCTACGTGCTGCCGCACCTCGGGCGCGAGCAGCTCGAGGTCCGCGGCGACACGACCGTGACGGGGGTGGTGCTCGACGGGGACCGCGCGGTCGGGGTGCGCCTCGCCGACGGCACGCTGGTCGAGGCGGGCGAGGTCGTCCTGGCGGCCGGTGCGGTGAAGACCCCGCAGCTGCTCGCGTGCTCGGGGCTCGGCCCCGCCGACGAGCTGCTCGCCGCGGGCATCGCCGTGCACACCGACCTGCCCGGGGTCGGGCGGGGCTTCACCGACCACCCCAGCGTCTACCTCGGGTTCGACGTCGCCGACGACGAGCTCGCCCACCCCGAGGCCCCCGCGGCGCAGGCGGCGCTGCACCTCGACGCCGGTGACGACCCGGCGGGCGACCTCGAGTTGCTGCTCTTCGCCCGCCCGTTCGGCCCGGGCAGCAGCACCTGCCACCTGATGTGCGCCCTGCAGCGCCCCGAGGGCCACGGCGTGCTGACCGTCGTCTCGCCCGACGCGACGGTCGCGCCGCGCATCGAGCACCGCTACCTCGCCGCGCGTGCCGACCGGACCCGGATGCGCACCGCGGTCCGCGCGGGCGCCGCGCTGCTCGAGCGCGCGGGCCTGGCCACGGAGGGGACCGGCGCGCTCGACGACGCGGCGCTCGACGCGTGGATCCGCGCGCACCTCACCACCTCGGCGCACCTGTGCGGCAGCGCGTCGCTGGGGCGCGGGACGACCCGCGACGCCGTCGTCGGCCCCGATCTGCGGGTGCGCGGCGTCCGCGGGCTGCGGGTCGCCGACACCTCGGTGCTGCCGCGGGTCCCGCGCCGCGGACCGGCCGCGACGGCGCTGATGATCGGCGAGCGTGCCGCCGACCTGATGGCCCCGCCGCCGTGAGCGCCGTGGTTGGCCCCGGGGGGAGACCGTGATCGACGCGGACATGCGCGCGCGTCGCCGCCCCCTGGTCGCGCTCCTGGTCACCGCCGCGGGTGCGGCGGCGGGCGCGCCCCGCGGCGCCACCGCCGCCGCCGTGGTTCGACCCGCCCGTCGGGTTCGCCCCGCCGAGCGGGCGGCTCTTCGACGGGCCCGGACCGGGTGTCGGTCGGCGACCCCGACGACCTGCCCGCCGCCCTCGCCGGCGACACCGTCTGGGCGGCCGACGGCGGGCGCCTCGAGCGGGTCGACGCCACGGGCACGGCCACCGACGTCGCGCTGCCCCCCGGGCGCCACGTCGCCGGGCGGCCGCTGGTCGACCCGCCCGAGGGTCCCGGGTCGCGACCGGAGCGCGTCTGGGCCGGCGCCGCGACCGTGATCCCCGGCTCGGGCACGACCCCGCCCGGCCTGGCCGCCGAGGTCGTCGCCGTCGACCCCGCCACCGCGGCCGTGGCCGGCGTCGCCGGGGCGCCGCTGCCGTGGAGCGCGCGGCCGGAGGCGGTCCGCGTCCGCGTGCCGGGCGTCGTGACCGCGACCCCGCCCGGCGGGCTCCCCGGCAGCAGCGCGTCGCGCCGCGTCGTGGTGCTCACCGTCGCCACCGACAGCCGCCGCACCACCCTCGGCGTCGACGTCGAGGCGGGACGGGCGCTGTGGAGCGTCGACGGCGTCGAGGCGGCGCGGTCGCCGGCGGCACGGTCGTCGGGATCGCCACGCCGTCGGGGCGGACCGCGAGCTACACCCCGTCCTCGGTCGTCGCGCTCGACGGGGCGACCGGGCAGCGGCGGGCGACCGTCGCCGAGAACCTGCGCACCCCGACCGTCGTCGCGGCCGGTCCCGCGCTGGTGGCGGTGGGCGGACGGGCGGCGACGACGTCGCTGTTCGGCGTGGGGGCGACGTCGCTGCGGTTCGTCGGGCCCGACGGGGGGACCGTGCGCTCGCTCGACCGCGGCGGGGCCGGTGCGGCGGCGGCCCGCGCCCCGCGCTGCGTCTGGGACGGGCGACGACCACCGTCTGCGCCGCCGGGCCCACCCTGCGCGCGCTCGACGCGACCACCGCCGCGCCGCTGTGGTCGCTCCCCGACCCCGCCGCGAACCGCGTGGCCCCGTCGCTGGCGACGACCTGGCACGGCGCGGTCTACGGCACCACCGTCAACGGCCCGTCGTCCTCGACGCCCGGACCGGGGCCGACCGCGACACCCGCCCCGGCATCGCGCCGTCGCTGGTCAACGGCCGGCTCGGGGTGACCGTCGACCGCTCCTCGATCGCCGGGATCGGCGGCGGCGCGCGCTGCACCCCGCCGTGCGCTGACCCCGGCGTCACCGGGGTCGCCCGTTCGACCCGGTGACCGGCACGACCCGCGGAGTTCACGCGATCTGAATCGTTCGACGTGGCGGCGGTCACCCGAGTTCGGGCACAGTGGTGTGACCGCCACCACCGGAGGTCCGCCCGTGCGCAATCCGTTCGCCGTCCGTCGCACCTCGTCGGTGCCCCGCGCCCGGGCGTGCCGGGCACCCGACGTGATGGCCGGGATGGAGTTCCTCGACACTCCCCGTCCCGCGCCCGCCGACCGGCAGAACGCCGCGCCCGACGTCGCCATCTGCGGGATCGACCCGCAGGTGCCGGGCCGTCCCACGACGCCGAAGGTCGGCCTGGCGGTGCGCGGCTCCTCCGACCGCCCGCGGCCCGACTCGTGGCCGAGCTGCTCGCGTGCGACGACGTCGACGTCGTCGTGCGGCGCGTCACCGTCGACGTGCGGCCGTTCCGCGACGTCCTCGAGTCGCGCGGCGGCTGGAACGTGCTGGCTCAGCTGGTGCGCGACCCGGCCGACCGCGTGACCAACGACGTCTTCCGCGCCGCGGTCCTCGAGAGCCCGCCCGGCGGCCCCGTCGAGGGCGGCGACGTCGACTGCGACGTCTCGATCGTCGGCGAGGGCGACACGGTGGCCGGGCGCTGCCGCCACGAGCTCGGCCGGGCCCGGCTGTCGATCACGCCGTTCCTCGCGGCCAGCGAGCGCCTCACCCGCCGGCTCGCCGAGGCGCTCGCGCGGCCCCGCGACCGCGCGGTGCGCCGCTGCCTCGAGCACGCCCTGGCCGACGCGATCGCCGAGCTGACCGCGCGCGAGGACGGGCTGGCGACGCTGCTCGCGCCGCCGGCCGGGGCGCCGTGGTGCGCCGTGCCGGGCCAGTGGGCCCCGGCGGGCGGCACGGCCGCCGTGTCGTCGGTGCCCGCGCTGGCGACGGCGCCGGAGTCGACCCCGCTCGGGCGCGGCCGGGTGGTCTCGGCGGTGTAGTCCGGGGGCGGGTCAGGTCGTGGGCACGATCAGCACGTCGGCCCTGGCCCGCCGCGACACCCCGGCGGGCACCGAGCCGAGCAGCCGGCCGGTGAAGCTCGCGAGGCCCTTGTTGCCGACCACGACGACGTCCGCCCCGCGGCGCTCGACCTCGTCGATCAGCGCGCCCGCCGGGTCGCCCTCGACGGCGACCGTCTCGACGTCGTCCACCCCGGCGCCACGAGCGAGCTCGGCGGCGTCGGCCAGCGCGCGCTCGGCGGGCGTCGTGCCCAGGACCATCGGCACCGACCGGCCGTCGCTGCCGGGCGCCGACCTCGTAGGCGCAGATGACCAGGAGCTGCGCCCCCGCGTCGGCGGCGACCTCCGCGGCACGGGCGACGGCCTTCGTCGCCGACGTCGACCCGTCGGTGCCCACCGCGACCAGCCCGTACTGCTTCACGCGCGTCCTCCGTCCGCCCCGAGGACCCGCCCCGGCCGCTGGTGGCGGTCACCCTAGGCACGTCCGCGACCTCACCGGACCCCGGGCTCGCGCGCCGGGTGGGCATCGGACAGACTGTGCACCGCAGGACGATGTTCTCTCACTGATGGGCGGTGCACGACGGATGGTCTCGGCGAGCGGTGGATACTTCGTCCTCACCCCGCAGATCAACGAGATCATCGTCGGCCTCATCGCCTTCGGTGTCCTCTTCCTGCTGCTCTCGCGCGTGATGCTCCCGCGCCTGGAGCGCATCTACTCCGAGCGCCACGACCGCATCGACGGCGGCTTCGAGCGGGCCGAGCAGGCCCGCGCCGAGGCGCGCCGGGTCCTCGACGAGTACCACGTGCGCCTCGGCCAGGCCCGTGACGAGGCCGGCGGCATCCGCGACGCCGCGCGCGAGGAGGGCCAGCGCCAGTCCGACGAGGTCCTCGGCCGGGCCCGTGACGTGGCCGCGCAGGACGTCTCGCGCGGCCGCGACCAGCTCAGCGAGCAGCAGTCGCAGCTCGGGTCGCAGATGCAGCCCGACATCGCGCGGCTCTCCCGCGACCTCGCGGGGCGCATCCTCGGCCGCCGTCTCGGCAGCGACGACTACCGCGAGACGGTCGACGCCTACCTCGGCCAGCAGCGCGCCTGAGCGACACGGTCGGTCGTACCGACCGTCCGGACTGCTCCGATCGTCGTACTCCACCGCGACGACTAGTGCTTTTCGACGAGCGCTGTCCCCTGATCGGGCTGTTTCGTTCTCCTGCTGCAACACGTCAGGCTTGCTCGAACGATGTCCCGGACGACCGTGCGTCACCGGTGGCTCCTCGCGAGGGAGCACCGGCCGGGCGCCGCACCACGTTCCCGAGGAGCCCCGTTGACGAGCAACGCCGCCGTACCGACCCACCCGGCCGGGCTGCGGGCGAAGGCCGAGGAGGCCCGCACCCGGCTGCAGGTCGATCCGCCGGTCATCCCGGCCCCGCGCAACCCGGGCGGCATCGACGTCCCGGTCGCGCTCGGTACCTCGACGACGCCCCCGAAGGACGTCACGGCCGCGCTCGACGCCCTCGTCGCCCGCCTCTCGGAGATCGAGCAGGCGCCCGACGCCCCGGCGCACCACGCGCTCGCGCGCATCGGTGAGCTCACCTCGGCCGGCGTCCCCGACGAGGGCTGGTCGGGCGACGAGCGCATCGACACCGACGTGCTCACCGAGGCCGCCGCGATCGCCGCCGAGCTGCACGAGCAGGCCGCCGCGCTCCTCGAGAAGCTCGACGCCGCCGACCTCGCGGCGCCGGCCGCGACGATCGACTCGCTGGCGACCTCGCTGCGGGTCATCCGCATGGTCGCCGACCTCGAGGTCTTCGCGCTCACCCACGGCTGAGCGCGGGCGCGGCGACGCTGCGGGCCCGGCGCTCAGGCCGGGGACGTCGCCGCGTCGTCGTCGCGTAGGCGCGGCACGAGCGTCGTCAGGACGCGCAGCGCGCGCCGGCGCGGCCGGACGCGCACCGTCCGGGAGCGCCGGACCCCCGGCGCGGTCCCCGACCGCGGGGCGGCGTCGGGCGCGAGGAGACGCTGCCACCGCAGCGCGGCGTCGTCACGGGCGAGCCGACCGGTCCCCCGGACCGTCACGCTCGTCGTCGCCGCCCACGCGGCTCAGGAGGTCGGCGGGGACGGCGACCGCCCCGGGCGGACGGACGACCGCGAGGCTCAGGCGCTCGCCGTCGACGGTGAGCCGGTAGCGCCCCGCCGCGTGCGCGAGGGGCCAGCTCGAGCTCCTCGGGCGTCGCGTCGAACACGACGCGACGCGTCGAGACGAACCGCAGGCGGTCGTTGCGGACGGTCAGCACGCCGGGCACGTGGGTCACGTCGCGCATCAGCCACGCCGGGCAGGCGGGCGGCGCGGACGTGCCGGACGGGTCGTCGAGCGGCATGTCGCCCCCTTCCGGCCGTGTCGTCCCCCGTCCTCCACTCAACGCGCCGTGACCTGTTCGTGTCATGCCCGGTCGGGCGAGACGGCGGGGCAATCGAGTGGTCGGTCACGCTGCGCACCCGCTCGCCCGTCCCGTTCGAGGTCACGGCGCCGCGACCGGGTCGCACGCCACGGGCGCTCGACCGACCGCTCGTCCAGGCCGTCACATCGTCTCACGGGCGCCTCGATCGGATCTCCATCGTCCGAACGGGCCCATTCGGCCCTGCCGACCCGGCGTTTCGTCGCAGAGCGAAACAGCGAGCGACCAGAACACGACAAGCTAGCCACCACCGGACGCGACCACCACGTCCGGGCGCCCCCGAGGAGCCACTTGTGCCGCATTCGTCCCCCGTCCCCCGGGAGCAGCCCGATGACCACGAGTACCGTACGCGGCGTGGGTCAGCTGGCTCGAGGCGTTCCGCCGGGGCGAGGACCGGTCTGTCGACCGGCTCCCGCGGGTGGGCCCCGAGCTCGGCTCCTACGTGGAGGCCCGCCTGCTCGACCGGGTGGCCGCGGCCTTCGCGGACCGGGTGCGGCAGTGGCAGACCGCCCTGGGCGCCCGCATCGTCGCCGCGCCGCCCGCCGACGCCGCCGAGGCGCAGGTCATCCTGCGCGACGCCGTCCAGCGCCTCGAGCCGCTGGTCCGCCTCGCGGCGTCGCCGTTGCTGCCGCGGTCGCTGGGCGTGTCGATGCACGTCGCGCTCACCGAGGTCCGCGACGGGGCCCGCTCCGCGCTCGACGACGCGTGGCGCCGCCGGGCCGAGGCCGAGGCGGCCGCGGGGCCGCTGACCGGCGGGGGCCGCGACGCCCGCGGACCCGCGCCGCGCAGCGGACGTCCCCCGGCCGCGCACCCCCTCGCCGCGGATCGTCACCCGCGCGTGACCCGGGCCAGCACGGCGCGGTGATCGGTGCCCGCGACCTCCGGGAACTCGACCGAGCGGGCCTGCGGGCCGCCGGCGAGCAGCACGTGGTCGATCTGGGCGCCGAGCACGCCGGGCAGCTGGGCGGGCCACGTCCCGTACAGGCCGTCGCCGACCTCGGCCGCGGCGTCGGAGCAGCCCGCCGTCGCGGCGCGCAGCTCGGCGTGGTCGAGGGTGGCGTTGAGGTCGCCGGCGACGACGGTCGGGCGGTCGACGTCGGTGCACCAGCGGGCGAGCGCCGCCACGTCCCGGCGCCACGCGTTGGTGTCGCCCGGCTTCGGGGCCTGCGGGTGCGTCGCGACGACGCGCAGCCGTCCCGGCAGGTCGACGACGAGCGACGGGAACTCGGTGTCGCGGTCCGCGCGCACGCTCGCCCGCCCGAGGTCGCGCGCGACGAAGACCGTCATCGGGCTGGTGTCGGCGCTGCGGTCGGCGCTCGCGGTCTGGTAGCGGCGCCCGCCGCGCTCGTCGGCGAGCGCGCGGGTGATGCGGCGCGCAGGTCGGAGCGGGCCTCGGGGAGCACGACGACGTCGGGCCTGCGCTCGGCGACCAGGGCGGCGATCCCCTCGGGGTCGGCGCGCTGAGGTAGGTGTTGAGCGAGAGCACGGTGAGCTCCCCGCCCGCGGTCGCGTCCGCGGCGCCGCCGGTGGGGACGACGCGCGGCGCCACCAGCAGCAGCCCGACGACGCCGACGAGGCCCGAGGGCCACGCCCACCGGCCGGAGCCCCCGCACGAGCGCGACCAGCAGACCGACCGCGAGCAGCGCGGCCGCCAGCTGCCAGCGGAACGCGATGAGCTGCACGAACGGGGTGCGGTGGTCGATCCCGAGCCGGTCGGCCAGGACGACCACGGCCGCGGGTGCGGCGAGGACCACCGCGGCGACGAGGACGCCCGGGTGCGGCCACGACCGGCGCCGCGGTGGCGTGGCCCGCGGCAGCCGGCGGGTGGGGGCGTCCGGCGCGCCGGACGGCGTGCTCACCCCCGCGTCACCCGCAGGACGGCGTCGTCGGAGCCGTTGTCGGTGGTCAGGTACAGGGCGCCGTCGGGGCCGAGGCGGGCGCCGCGCAGGCGCCCGAAGGCGCCGTCGAGCTCGGCGGGCACGCTCACCGCGACGATCCGCTCGGCGTCGGCCCCCTGGCCCGGGCGCAGCAGCAGCAGCTTCTGCCCCTTCTGGGCGCTGACGGCGAGCGTGCCGGCGAGGTCGCCCCAGGCGGGCCCGGCCAGGAAGTCGGCGCCGGAGAGGGCCTCGGTGTCGTCGCCGGTGTCCCACGCCGCCGGGCGCGCGTCGGGGAAGCGGCGCAGGTCGGTCATCGGCACCGACTCGTCGTAGCCGCCCGGGGTCTCGCCGCCGCGCGCGGGGTCCCAGCCGTAGTTGGCGCCCGGGCGCACGACGTTGACCTCGTCGGCCACGTCGGGCCCGTGCTCGACCGACCAGGCCCGCCCCGTGCCGGGCTGGACGGCGACGGCCTGCACGTTGCGGTGCCCGTAGCTCGCGAGCAGGCGCTCGGAGGCGCTGGCCGAGGCGACGAAGGGGTTGCCCGGCGCGGGCCCGCCGGTCGCCGGGTCGACGCGCAGGACCTTGCCGCCGAGCGAGCCGCGGTCCTGCGGGATCGTCGCCCGGGCCGTGTCGCCGGTGCCGACCAGCAGGGCGCCGTCGGGGGCGAAGGTCGGGCGGCAGCCGGAGTGCCGGCCCGACGGGTTGAGCGGCAGGCCCGCCGACGAGGGGGTCGCGCACGCGCTCGGCGGAGCCGCCGTCGGGGGCCAGCCGCCAGGTGACGAGACGGATGTCGGCGGGCCTGCCGTCCTGCTCGTGGGCGTGGCAGGTGACGAACTCGCCGGTGCGCGCCGCGTCGGGCGTGGCCGCGATCCCCATCAGCCCGCCCTCGCCCCGCGCGTAGACGTCGGCGAGGTCGGCCCGCACCGGGGTCGCGCGGGCGCCGGGGCCGAGGCCGCTGACCAGCGTCAGGGCCCCCGAGCGCTGGGTGACGACCATCCGGTCGCCGCCGAGGAAGGCGACGTCCCACGGGTGCTCGAGGCCCCGCACCACGGTCTCGACCCGCAGGGCCGGCGTGCCGCCCGCGGCGCCGACGGTCGGCGCCGTCGTCCCGGGCGGTGCCGAGGCGGGTGCGCCCGTCCCGGCCCCGCCGGCGCAGGCCGCGAGGGTCAGGCAGGTCACCACGGAGCCGGCGAGGGCGGCCGCGAGCCGTCGCCGGTCGGGCCGGGAGGGTTGGGGTCGGACACCGCGCACGATCGGTCATCATGCCGGGCGTGGGATGGGCCCCGGGTGTGCCGGGGGAGAGGTGGCGCTCCTACGGCTCGCCGACGGGTGCATCGTGTGGACGCGTCTGCGGGCCGGTGTGGTTGTGATCCGACATACCGTCCGGTATTTTTCAGCGCGTCGTCACGGACGCGCGTTGCGGGGGGCACGCACGACCCGGGTGGCGACCGGGGTGGCGCCGCCTGCGGGGAGCCGGCGCCCCCTCTTCACCCCCTCCGCCCACCGGCGCCGGGCTCCCGCCGCGGCGGGAATGTCGGAGGGCCGCCGTACGCTGGCCCCTGACGGGTCCCGCCGTGCTCTCTCCGCGCGGGGCCCCGGTCCCGGCGCCCCGTCGAGAGGGAGTGCGTGTCCTCGCCCGCGAAGACCAGCCCCCCTGCTTCCGCCCGGCTCGCCGGGCTGCTCGAGGTCCTGCGGGAGCGACCCCGGTGTGCGCGACGTCGTCGCCGCGGCCGGCCGTGACGCCGCCGTCGAGGGCCGACGGGCCTGCGCCCTGCTCCTGGCGGCGGCCCTCGCCACCGCACCCGACGCGGGCGACGCGCCCGTCCTCGTCGTCACCGCCACCGAGCGCGAGGCCGAGGAGCTGGCCGACGCCGTCGCCGAGTTCCTGGGCGACGAGGCCGTGGCCTACCTGCCGAGCTGGGAGACGCTGCCGCACGAGCGGCTCTCGCCGCGGGCCGACACCGTCGGGCGCCGGGTCGCGGTCTTCCGCCGGCTCGCCCACCCCGACGCCCCCGACGTCGTCGCCGCAGGCCGCCTGCGGGTGGTCACCACGGCCACGCGCAGCCTCATCCAGCCGATCGTGCCGGGGCTGGGCGACCTCGAGCCGGTCCGCCTCGCCGAGGGCGTCGAGTACGAGCTCGACGCGCTGGCCGGCCGGCTGGTCGACCTCGCCTACAACCGGGTCGAGATGGTCGAGAAGCGCGGCGAGTTCGCGGTGCGCGGCGGCATCGTCGACCTCTTCCCGCCGACGGCCGAGGCCCCGGTCCGCGTCGAGTTCTGGGGCGACGAGGTCTCCGAGCTGCGCTGCTTCTCGGTGGCCGACCAGCGCTCGCTGCCCGACGGCGCGGTCGAGGAGGTCGTCGCCCCGGCCTGCCGCGAGCTGCTGCTCACCGAGGCCGTGCGCGAGCGCGCCGCCGCCCTGGCCCGCGACCACTCGCGCGACCAGGCGCTCGCCGAGCTGCTCGGCCGGGTGGCCGAGGGGATCCCGAGCGAGGGCATGGAGTCGCTCATCCCCGCGCTCCTGCCGGGCGGCGCTGACGGACCCGAGCTCGCCCTGCTGCCCGAGCTGCTCGGCGACGGCGGGCACGTGCTCGTCTGCCACCCGGAGCGCGTGCTGACCCGCGCGGCCGACCTGGTGCGCACCGGCCAGGAGTTCCTCGAGGCGTCGTGGCTCGCCGCGGCCGACAGCTCGTCGAGCAGCGCGCCCATCGACCTCGGGGCCTCGGCCTACCGCGACCTCGGCGACGTCCGCGCCGTCGCGGCGAAGGCCGGCCGGCCGTGGTGGACGCTCTCGAGCCTCGCCACCGACCCCGACGTCGAGGACACCTCGCACACCCGCGAGGGGGCCCGCGTGCTGCGCCCGGGGCTGACCTCGGTCGAGTCCTACCGCGGCGACGTCGAGCGCGCGGCGGCCGACCTGCGCGGCCACGCCGCCGCGGGCGGTGCGGCCCTGGTCGTCATGCCCGCGCTCGGCGGCGCCGAGCGCGCCGCCGAGCAGCTGCGCGG
This sequence comes from Aegle marmelos, assembly GCA_030449875.1. Lineage (NCBI taxonomy): Eukaryota > Viridiplantae > Streptophyta > Magnoliopsida > Sapindales > Rutaceae > Aegle > Aegle marmelos. The sequence continues at coordinate 79,708 of JASUUL010000010.1, forward strand.
CACGATCGGCGAGCACGTGGCCGTCCGGCTCGCCCCCGACGGCCTCGCCGGGGCTCCCGAGCCCGGCGCGGTCACCGTCACCGTCGGCGCCCTCGCCGACGGGATGACGGCGCCCGCGAGCGCGCTGGTCGTGCTCACTGAGCCCGACCTCACCGGCACCCGCGCCACCGGCGAGCGCGCCAAGCGCAAGGCCCCGGTCCGCCGGCGCGGGGCGGTCGACCCGCTGACGCTGCAGCCCGGCGACCACGTGGTCCACGCCCAGCACGGCATCGGCAAGTTCGTCGAGATGACCCAGCGCACCACGGGCGCCGGCAAGGCGGCGACCACCCGCGAGTACCTGCTCGTCGAGTACTCGTCGTCCAAGCGGGGGCAGGCGAGCGACCGGCTGTTCGTGCCCACCGACCAGCTCGACCAGATCAGCCGCTACGTCGGCGGCGAGCTGCCCACGCTCAACAAGCTGGGCGGCTCCGACTGGTCGAAGACGAAGTCGAAGGCGCGCCGGGCGGTCCGCGACATCGCCGCGAACCTCGTCCAGCTCTACGCCGCCCGCCAGTCCGCGCCCGGCCACGCGTTCGCGCCCGACACCCCGTGGCAGCGCGAGATGGAGGACGCGTTCCCGTTCACCGAGACGCCCGACCAGGCGTCGGCGATCGACGAGGTCAAGTCCGACATGGAGAAGGCGGTCCCGATGGACCGCGTCATCTCCGGCGACGTCGGCTACGGCAAGACCGAGATCGCGGTGCGCGCGGCGTTCAAGGCGGTGCAGGACGGCAAGCAGGTCGCGGTGCTGGTGCCCACGACGCTGCTCGCCCAGCAGCACCTGCAGACGTTCACCGAGCGGATGCGCCAGTTCCCGATCACCGTCCGCGGCCTCTCGCGGTTCACCTCGCCGAAGGAGGCCGACACGACGATCAAGGGACTCGCCGACGGCAGCGTCGACGTCGTGGTCGGCACCCACCGCCTGCTGCAGACCGGCATCCGGTGGAAGGACCTCGGCCTCGTCGTCATCGACGAGGAGCAGCGCTTCGGCGTCGAGCACAAGGAGCACATCACGGGGCTCCGGGCGCACGTCGACATGCTGTCGATGTCGGCCACGCCGATCCCGCGCACGCTGGAGATGAGCCTCGCCGGCATCCGCGAGATGTCGACGATCCTCACCCCGCCCGAGGACCGGCACCCGACGCTCACCTACGTCGGTGCGCGCGACGACAAGCAGATCGCGGCCGCGGTCCGCCGCGAGCTGCTGCGCGACGGGCAGGTCTTCTACATCCACAACCGGGTGCAGTCGATCGACGACGCCGCCGCGAACCTGCGCAGGCTCGTCCCCGAGGCCCGCGTGGTCACCGCGCACGGGCAGATGGCCGAGGAGCGCCTCGAGCGCACCGTCGACGAGTTCTGGCGCCGCGAGCACGACGTGCTGGTGTGCACCACGATCGTCGAGAACGGCCTCGACATCTCCAACGCCAACACGCTGATCGTCGAGCGCGCCGAGAACCTGGGGCTCTCGCAGCTGCACCAGCTGCGCGGCCGGGTCGGGCGCGGCCGCGAGCGCGGCTACGCGTACTTCCTCTACCCGACCGACCAGCCGCTGACCGAGACCGCGCACGACCGCCTCGCCACCATCGCCCAGCACTCCGAGCTCGGGGCGGGCACCGCGGTCGCCATGAAGGACCTCGAGATCCGCGGCGCGGGCAACATCCTCGGCGCCGAGCAGTCGGGTCACATCGCGGGCGTCGGGTTCGACCTCTACGTGCGTCTCGTCGGCGAGGCCGTCGAGGCGTTCAAGGCCCACACCGACGCCGGCGGCGAGGGCGACGAGCCGCTCGCCGAGGTGCGGGTCGACCTGCCGATCGACGCGCACGTCCCGCACGACTACGTCGACACCGAGCGGCTGCGCCTCGACGTCTACCGCAAGATCGCCGAGGCGGCCGACGCCGCGGCGCTCGACGCCGTGCGCGAGGAGCTCGTCGACCGGTACGGCGAGCCGCCCGAGCCCGTCGGCAACCTCCTCGCGGTCGCCGCGTTCCGGCACGCGTGCCGGCGCTACGGCATCACCGAGGTCGCCGGGCAGGGCAACCAGCTGCGCTTCGCGCCCGTCGACCTGCCCGACTCCGCGCAGATGCGGCTCAAGCGCCTGCACCCGCGCGCCCAGCTCAAGGCCGCGTCGCAGACGCTGTCGCTGCCGCGCCCGGTCGAGGGCCAGGACGCCGCGGGGTCGAAGGGCCCGGTGCGGATGGGTCGTCGGGCTCGGGGGCGACCTCGTCGTCGCGGACGTTCGGCCGGTGCGCGCCCGCCGGTCGTCGCGGGCGCCGCCGACGCGAGCGTTCCAGCACCGCCCACGGCGGGTGATCGAGGCCGTCGCGCGCCGGGGACGCCGTCGCGCAGCCCACGGCGGCATCACGACCGGCGGCGACCGTCACGGCCGTCGGCGCAGCGGACCTGCCGGGCACGAGCGCCCGGCGGCGGCCGCCGGGCCCGGCAGCCCATCGGGCGGGACACCCGTCGGCGGGCTCGAGCCCACCGGCTGCGAGGACGCCGGGACGACCTGCTCGTCTGGGCGCGTCTGCGGTGCGGGACTGCTGATCGCGGACCCGTCGGGCGACCGTCTCGCCGGTGCAGCGCGCCCTTCACCCGTGCGCGTCACCGCCTCGGGTCGTCTCCGGCCCCCGGCGGGCCGTGCACGGCGCCGGGTCGTCGATCTCGCTCGACGGCGCCGCCGGTGCCCGGTGGGCGGTCGGGTCCGACGCTTGACGAGGGCCTCGCGCCGTCGCGGCGGGACGGCCCGACCGCGCCGCCCGTCGCCGACCGCTGATCCGGCGCCGGTCGGCCATCCGTCGCCTTCCGGGCGGGGGCCGGCAGCCCCGGGCGCGGTCTGGCCGTCGCGATTGCTGGCACCGCGGCGGACGACCCGCCGCATCGCCCTCGACGCGTCGTCGCCTCGCGACCGGCCGGTGCCGTGCGCTGGCAGGCGCGACCGAGGACGCGCGCCATCGTGGCGCAGGGAGACGACGCTCGCCGACCGGTCGGCGCCACGCGGCCCGCCGGACGTCCGGCGGCGCCGCGGGCACTGCCTGGGCGGTGACGCTCGACGACCACGGTCGGTCACTGGCCCGGGTCGACCGCGGCCGTTCCCGGGTGCTCGCGGCACCGCGGGCTGCAGGCCCGACCTCGCCCCGCGCGGTCGCTGGGCGGCGACCGGCCCGACGGTCATCCGCGCTCGACCCGCCGACCCCGCCGACCGGACCCTCGTGGCCCTCGTGGGGTCGGCCCGCGGCAGGCTCGGCCGCCCGACCGCTCACCGCTCGCGCCGTCGGCCTCGGCGCGACCCGGCGGCGCGCGGCCCTGCGGCGCCGTTCACCTGCCCGAGCGGGTCGGACCCGCGCTCGCCGCCGTGCGCGCTGCGCGTCGACCCCGGACGCTCGACCTGCAGGCGCCCCGAGGCGCTCGCGCGAGGTCGCCGACTGGACGACGGCGGATGCCCGACCGGCCGGTGCCCGTGCGCTGGCAGGTCGCCGAGGACGAGCGCTTCACCCGCGTCGTGGCCCGCGGCACGGAGCTGGCCGACCCGGCGACGGGCCACGCGCTGCACGTCGAGGTCGCCGGGCTCCGCGCGGGAGCCGACCACTGGTACCGCTTCCGCAGCGCCGAGGAGGTCGGGCCGGTCGGTCACTTCCGCACCGCCCCCGCCCCCGGCAGCCGCGTCGAGCGCGCGGCGATGGCCGTCGCGAGCTGCCAGCACCGCGAGGACGGCTTCTACCCGGCCCACGCCGGCATCGCCGCCGAGGACCTCGACCTCGTCGTGTTCCTCGGCGACTACGTCTACGAGGCCGCCGGGCGCGACCAGCTCGGGCGCGGTCACATCCCCAGCGGCGAGATCACGACGCTCGCCGACTACCGGGTGCGCCTCGCGCAGTACAAGACCGACGTCGACCTGCAGGCCGCCCACGCCGAGCACCCGTGGGCGATGACCGTCGACGACCACGAGGTCGAGAACAACTGGACCGCGGCCGGGTCGCAGCCCGACGGCGAGCCCGACGCCGACCCGCGGGTGTTCGCGGCGCGCCGGGCCGCGGCGCTGCAGGCCCACCACGAGCACATGCCCCTGCGGGCCGCGCAGCGACCACGGCGCGGGTCGGGCGCGCCCACCGCCGCCTCGCGTTCGGCGACCTGCTCGACGTGCACGTGCTCGACACCCGCCAGCACCGCAGCGCGATCGACCCGGAGGTGCGCCACGACCCGCCCGCGCCGCCGCCGACCCCGGCGCACCGTCCTCGGCGCCGAGCAGGAGGCGTGGCTCGACGCCGGGCTCGCGGGTCGGGGCGCGGTGGAACGCCCGGCCCAGCAGATCCTGTTCTGCGGTCTCGACGGGCCCGCCGGGTGCGAGCCCGACTCGTGGGAGGGCTACCTGCCCGCCCGCGACCGCCTGCGCGCCCGGCTCGCCGCGGCCCGCAACCCCGTCGTGCTCACGGGCGACGTCCACACCACCTACGTCGCCGACGTCGCCCGACGGGCGGGGTGCCGATGCGGTCGCGACCGAGTTCGTCGCACCTCGATCGCGACCGGCGGGTCGAGCCCGGGCAGCGGCCCGGCGACGCCGGCGGACCAGCGCCGGTGAACCCGCACCTGCGCCACGTCGACCACGCCCGCGGCTACCTGCGCCACGACCGTCACCGATCCGGCTGGCGGCCGTTCCGCACCGTTGACGACGTCGGCGCCTCGACGCCGGCGCGGCGTCGTTCCGTGGCCGACGGCCGCTCCCGGCGACGCCGACCGCGCGCCGCGTCGCGCACGGCCAGCTCGCCGAACACCGGCTCGAAGAGGCGAACGGGCCTCCGCTTGGGCGCGTCGAACCGGATCGCCGAGCACGCCGGGCGCCCGCGGACGTCGCCGGGTCACGGCGGTCATCTGGACCGTGACGGGGTTTGCGTGACTTCCGCCGGTCCTCGGCTCGGCGGCCGTGACCCGACCACGAGCAGGCGCCCGGGGGCTCCTCTCGCGGGACCCCGGCGGTCGCCGGGCACGCCGGACGTGGTCATCAGCGCCGGGCGGCTAACCTCGTTCGATGGCCGACATCGCCCTGCTCGCCACGGGCGGCACGATCGCGACGCGCGCGTCGGACGCGGGGCGCGCCGTCGCCCTCGACGCCGCCGCCCTGCTCGCGACGGCCACCGTGCCGGCGGGCGTCTCGGTCGCCCCGGTCGACGCCGGCGCCGGGTTGAGCTTCGCCGCGTCCCTCGACGACCTCGCCGCCCTCGCGCGCGCCGTCGCCGACGTCGCCCGCGAGCACGACGGCGTCGTCGTCACCCACGGCACCGACACCCTCGAGGAGACGGCCTTCCTCCTCGCCCTCACCGCGCCGGTCGGTGTCCCGGTCACGGTCACGGGCGCGCAGCGTCCCGCCGACGACCCCGCGCCCGACGGCCCGGGCAACCTCTCCGCGGCCCTGGCCTGGGCCGCCTCGGGCCGTGCGGGGGTCACGGTGACGTTCGCGGGCACCGTCTGGCCCGCGGTCGGGGTGCGCAAGGTGCACACCGAGGACCTCGCGGCCTTCGCCGCCCCGGCCGCGGCCCCGTCGGGCACGTCGACGACGGCGGTGCGGTGCTCGTCGTGGCGCGCGCGGGGACGCCACGCCTGGGTCCGCCGCCGCAGCGCGCTGCCGCGCGTCGACGTCGTCGCCCAGTACGTGGGCGCCGACGCGCACGCGGTCCACGCCGCCGCGGGCGCGCCGGGGCGCGGGGCCTCGTCGTCGCCGGCGTTCGGCGCGGGCAACGCCACCCCCGCGGTGGTCGAGGCGGCGCGGGAGCTGCTCGCCGACGGCGTCCCGGTGGCCGTTGCGTCGCGCACCGGCTCGGGCCCGGTCGCCGGGCTGTACGCCGGGGGAGGGGCCGACCTCGCGCGCGCCGGGGCGTTGTTCCTCGGTGATCTCTCGCCGTGGCAGGCGCGCCTGCTGCTCGCGACCGCCATCGCCGTCGCCCCGACGATCCCCCGGGGCGCCGCGCGGGCGTGGTGCCACGAGGCGGGGGTGACGCCGGGCTGAGGCGGGGCCCCGCACGCCCCGTGAGAGGGTGACCGCCGTGCGCCGGAGAAGTCTGCTGCCCCTCGTCGCCTCGCTGGTCGTCACCGTCGTCGCGCTCGCGGGCTGCGGGTCGGGACCCACGGCGCCTCGGCGCCGCCGCGGTCGTCGGCGACACCGTGATCCCGATCGAGACTGATCCAGCAGCGGCTGCAGACCGCCGGCCCGATCCTGCAGAACGTCGTCGACGCGCGGGCGCCAGGAGAACGGCACGCCCGTCGGCGCGCCGATCCCCCCGCGGTGCTGGCCGACCGACCGGTCGCGGGCGCTGGTCTCGATCGCGGTCCAGCACGAGCTGATCGCCGGGAGAGCGCCCGCGAGGCGATCGTGCCGCCCGACGCCCAGGTCGACGCGGCGATCGCGCGCTCGGGCGGGCTCGAGTCGCTGCAGCAGAGCAGCGGGTTCGACGCCGGCCACGGTGCGCGAGCTGCTCGACGGGCTCGCGCTCGCCGAGATCGGGCGCCGCTCGTTCGACGGCACCGCGGTCACGCCGTCCAGTACGCCCTTCCCGACCGCGCGTCCGCCGAGGCGCTTCCTCGCAGCGCGCGACGGCCGGTCCGGCGCCGCCGAGGCCGCGTTCAACGGCCTCGGCGCCCGACCGGGCGCCCCCGTGTCCCCCTGCGCCCCAGGTCCTGCGCCCGGGCGCGGCCCGAGCGCGCGGCCCCGGCGGCCCCGACTCGGTCACCTCCGTCGCCTACGGCCTGCCCGTCGGCGGCGTCGCGATGGTGCCCGGCGCCTCCGCCCGGGGCAGGGCGGCTCCGGCGCAGCCGTGGACCGTCGTCGCCGTCCTCGACCGCACCACGACGGCGGGCGGCCCCGGCGCGGTCCCCGCCTCGGCCGCCGGCACCTCCACGCTCGCCGCGTTCGGGCTGCGGCTGCTGCAGCTCAGCTCGCTCGAGGAGGGCGTGACGGTCAACCCCCGCTACGGCGTCTGGGACCCCCCCAGCTCGCCGGCGGTGGGCTCCCCCGCCGAGGCCGGCGTCGTCCGGCCCGCGGCACCGACCGCCCCGTGCCGGCCCCGCCGCCTCCCTCGACGGCGCGGTCGTCGTCGCCGTCGATCCCCGCCCGCGGCTCGGGCCGTGCTCCCGCCCGCCGCCGTGCGGACCGTGGCCGCCGCGGCGCAGGTGCGCCTCGACCCTCGCTGCCCCGCGCCCGTCGCCGACGCGTTCGCCCGCGACCTCGGCGCCGTCCCGCGCCGGGCACGCCCGTCGACGGGCCCGTCGTCCTGCTCACGGCCGCCGACGACGACGGTGGCGCGGCGTGCCGGGGCGTCACTGCTCGACGCGGTCCGGGTGATGGACGTCCTGCGCTCGCCCGGCGGCTGCCCGTGGGACGCGGCACAGACCCACGACTCGCTGCTGCGCTACCTCGTCGAGGAGACCTACGAGCTCTACGACGCCGTGGTCGACGGCGACCGCGCCGCGATGCGCGAGGAGCTCGGCGACGTCCTGCTGCAGGTGCTGTTCCACGCGCGGGTGGCGGCGGAGGGACCCGGCGGCTTCGGGATCGACGACGTCGCTGCCGACCTGGTCGAGAAGCTCGTCGGCCGGCACCCCCACGTCTTCTCCGACGCGGAGCGGATCACCACGGCCGACGACCAGCAGGTGCGCTGGGAGCAGCTCAAGGCGACCGAGAAGCGGCGCGACTCCGCCCTCGACGGCGTCGCCCGCGCCCAGCCCGCCGCCGCGCTCGCCGCGAAGTACCTCAGCCGGGCGCGGAAGGCGGGCGTGCCCGGCGACCTCGCCGGCGTCGCGGGGCAGGGCGCGGGAGCGGCGCTCTGGTCGATGGTCGCCGGGCGGCGCCGAGGACGACCCGAGGGGGCCCTGCGGGCCGCCGCCGAGGAGTTCGCCGCGCACGTGCGCGCGGCGGAGCACGCGGCGCGCGCGGCGGGCGACGACCCGCACGCCCTCGACGCCGACGGCTGGCGCCGACGCCGGCCTGACGTCGCCGCTCACGGGCCACGTCGTGCTCGACGGTGGCGCGGGGAGTCCGCCTGCGGGTCGTCGGGGCTCGCGCCTGACCCGGCGTCTTCGCTGCGGGGACAGAGCGTGACGAGCCGCGCCCTGGTGCACCTCGAGCCGGTGGCGGCGCCGGTTCGTGGACCTTCCCGACGTCGCCCGGAGGTCGGCGAGTCTAGCCCACTCACTCGTCCCGGCACAGGTCCTGAGGGACCCTGCGACCACGGGATGCTGGCGAACGCGCTGATCGGGCTCCGCGCCGATCAGGGCCTCAGCAGCTGGTGAGGTCAGCATCCTCGTCGAGTTCCTCGAACGCGCTGATCGGCCGACCGGCGCCTCGTTGGTCGTCAGCATCCTCGTCGCCTTCCTCGTCCGCACCGATCGCCGTCGTGAGCTGCCCCGGGTGTGGCTCGGCGTCGCCGTCGCGGTCGCGGTCAGCATCGGGGTCGTCCTCGCGCTCACCCTCACCGAGCAGGCGCTGACGTTCACGGCGCAGGAGGCGCTCGGCGGGAGCCTGTCGATCGTCGCGGTCGCCTTCGTGACCTGGATGATCTTCTGGATGCGCCGCGTCGGGCGCTCGATCGGCGCCGAGCTGCGCGGCGGGCTCGAGCGCGCGATCGCGATGGGCCCGCTCGCCGTCGTCGTCATGGCCGCGCTGGCGGTCGGGCGCGAGGGCCTCGAGACCGCCGTGTTCTTCTTCGCCGCGGCGCAGGCCGCGGGGCAGACGACCCAGCCGCTGATCGGCTTCGCCATCGGGATCGCCGTCGCGGTCCTGCTCGCCTACCTGCTCTACCGGGGCGCGGTCCGCCTGAACATGGCGCGGTTCTTCACGATCACCGGCGCGCTGCTGGTCTTCGTCGCCGCGGGCATCCTCGCCTACGGCGTCCACGACCTGCAGGAGGCCGGCATCCTGCCCGGCCTCACGACGCTGGCGTTCGACGTCAGCGCCGCCGTCCCGGCCGAGTCCTGGTACGGCACGCTGCTCAAGGGGATCTTCAACTTCTCCCCGCAGACCACCGTGCTCGAGGCCGTCGTCTGGTGCGCCTACGTCGCCGTGGTCCTCCCGCTGTTCCTGCGCCGCCCCCAGGCCGACAGGGCCGACGAGGCGACCACGTCCGACGCGCCCGGCACCGGCGCCCCCGTCGCCGACGCGCGATGAGCCGTCGCCACCCCCATCCAGCCCCGCCCGCACGACTCCCGAGGAACGACGATGACCCTGCGCAGGCCCTCACCGCCCTGATCGCGGCCGCCGCCCTCGGCGGCGCGCTCGCGGCCTGCACCAGCACAGCGGCACCGCCGCCGGGCCAACCCGGGGTGATCACGGTGAACGCCTCCGACACCGGCTGCGAGCTCTCGGGCACCGAGGCGCCCGCGGGCAACGTGACCTTCCAGGTCACCAACAACGGCAGCAAGGTCACCGAGTTCTACCTCTACGGCGTCGGCGACCGGATCGTCGGCGAGGTCGAGAACGTCGGCCCGGGGGCGACCCGCCCGCTGACCACCGAGGTCCCGCAGGGCGGCGCCTACACCACGGCGTGCAAGCCGGGCATGGTCGGCGACGGCATCCGCGCGCCGTTCACCATCACCGGCAACGTCGCGGGCTCCACCGAGGGCGACGCGCTCCTCGCGTCGGCGACGGCGGGCTACAAGCGCTACACGACCTCGCAGATCGAGGCGCTCGTCGCCCGCACCCAGGAGTTCACCGACGCGGTCAAGGCGAACGACGTCCCCCGCGCGAAGGCGCTGTTCCCGGTGTCGCGGACCTACTGGGAGCGCATCGAACCGGTGGCGGAGTCGTTCGGCGACATCGACCCCAAGGTCGACGGGCGCGACGACGGCGAGCCCGGCGTCGAGTTCACCGGCTACCACCGCCTCGAGCGCGACCTGTGGGTCACCGGCCCGCAGCCCGACACGTTCGTGATGGCCGACCGGCTCATGGCCGACATCCGTGACCTCCAGAACCGCGCCCGCGACGTCAAGCTCACGCCGGTCCAGCTCGCGAACGGCGCGAAGGAGCTGCTCGACGAGGTGGCCACCGGCAAGATCACCGGTGAGGAGGACCGCTACTCCCACACCGACCTCTACGACTTCCGCGCGAACGTCGACGGCTCGCAGGCCGCGATCTCGGCGCTGCGCCCGGTGCTCGACCAGCGCGACCCGGCGCTCGGCCCGACGCTCGACCAGCGCTTCGCCGACGTCGACCGGCTGCTCGAGGGCTACCGGGTCGGCGACGGCTTCAAGCTCTACACCGACCTGAACGACGAGGACAAGCGCCGCATGACCGAGGCGGTCAACGCCCTCGGCGAGCCGGTCAGCCAGGTCGCGGCGGTGGTGTCGGCGTGACGGCCCCGACCTCGTGAGCCCCCGGTCGTTGGTCGCCCTTTCACCCGGCGCCGCCTCCTCGGCGGCGTCGGGATGGGGGCGGCCGGGGTCGCGCTGGCCGGTGCCGGCGTGGCGGCGGGCGTCGGGCTCGAGAGCGCGGGCGAGCCCGAGCCGCCGTCGGGCGTCGTCCCGTTCCGCGGGCCGTACCAGGCGGGATCGCGACCCCCGCGCAGGACCGGCTGCACATGGTCGCGCTGGACCTGACCACGGTCGACCCCGGGCCCTGCGGGCGCTGTTCCAGCGCTGGACCAGGGCCGCCGAGCGCATGACCGCCGGCGCGGAGGCGGCCCCGGGCGGCGCGGTGAACCGCACCCCGGAGGCCCCGCCGCAGGACACCGGCGAGGCGCTCGACCTGCCGTCGGCCAACCTCACGATCACGTTCGGGATCGGGCCGAGCCTGCTCGACAAGCTCGGGGTGCCCCGCCCGCCGGCGATGGCCGACCTGCCGCCGTTCCGCCTCGACCAGCTCGACCCGGCGCTCTCGGGCGGCGACGTGTGCCTGCAGGCGTGCGCCGACGACCCGCAGGTCGCCGTGCACGCCGTGCGCAACCTCGTGCGGATGGGGTTCGGGACGACGGCGGTGCGCTGGTCGCAGCTCGGGTTCGGGCGCACCTCGTCGACCTCCACCACGCAGACGACGCATCGGAATCTCTTCGGCTTCAAGGACGGCACCCGCAACCTCAAGGCCGAGGACACCGCCGGGCTCGACGAGCACGTGTGGGTGCCGCCCACCGACGGCCCGGCGTGGATGGCGGGCGGGAGCTACCTGGTCGCCCGGCGGATCCGCATGCACGTCGAGACCTGGGACCGCACGTCGCTCACCGAGCAGGAGTCGCTGACCGGGCGCACCAAGGGCGCCGGCGCGCCGATCGGGGCGGCGGGGGAGTTCGACGCGCCCGACTTCGCCGCGCGCGGCCCCGACGGCACGCCCGCGATCGCCGACGACGCCCACATCCGGCTCGCCTCGCCCGAGCAGAACGGCGGCGTGCGCATCCTGCGGCGCGGCTACAACTTCGTCGACGGCTCGGACGGATCCGGGCACCTCGACGCCGGCCTGTTCTTCGTCGCGTTCGTGCGCGACCCGGCACGCCAGTTCGTCCCGATGCAGCGCGCGCTGGCCCGCGACGACGTGATGATGGAGTACATCGAGCACACCGGTTCCGCGGTGTTCGCGTGCCCGCCGGGGCTCGCCGACGGGGCATATTGGGGCCAGTCGCTGCTCGAGGGGTGACCGACTGCACCGTCGTCACCGCGCCGTAATCTCTCCGCCCGTGAGCGCACCGACCGACCCCTCGCGGTCCGGCCCACCCCGGTCGTCGGTCAAGAGCGGGCTCGACGAGCCCGAGGGCGCGTCCCCGCGGCCCCCGCGCGACCCGAAGCGGCGCCTGGCCGTCCTGGGCCGGCTCGGCCTGGTCGTCCGCTGCTGCTCGTCGGTGGCGGGCACGGTGTACTTCACCTCGCAGCGCGCCGAGTTCGGCCGCGACGACGCCGGCGCCGAGGAGATCCCGGCGCTCGAGGTCGCGCCCGCACCGGTGACGCTCGGCACCGTCGCGCAGCCCGACGCGCCTCGCGGTGCCCGGCACCGAGTCGCTGTCCGCGCCCCAGCGCGGGCCCCGCGCGCCCTCGGCGCCGCTGCGCCCGGCGCAGGGCCGCACCAGCATGGCGAGCTGGGCGAACGGGCTCTCGCCGCGCGTCGGCATCCCCGCCCGCGCGCTGATGGCCTACGGCATCGCCGACCTCACGGTGCGCGCCGAGAACCCGGCTGCCACCTGTCGTGGGTGACGGTCGCGGGCCTGGCGCGCATCGAGTCGAACCACGGCCGCTACCGCGGCGCCACCATCGCGCAGAACGGGCGGGTCAGCCGCCGATCATCGGCGTGCCCCTCGACGGCACCAGCGGCAACCGGACCATCAGCGACACCGACGGCGGTGTCCTCGACGGCGACGCCTCGCTCGACCGCGCCGTGGGGCCGTTGCAGTTCATCCCGTCGACGTGGGCGAGGTGGCGCTCCGACGGCAACGGCGACGGCGTCGCCGACCCGAACAACATCGACGACGCCGCGGTCGCCGCGGGCCGCTACCTCTGCGCCGGCGGCCGCGACCTGTCCACGGGCTCGGGCTGGCGCGAGGCGGTGCTGTCGTACAACGCCTCGGACGAGTACGGCCGCCGCGTCTACGCCGCCGCCAACCAGTACGCCGCGGCCTCGCGGGCCTGAGCCGGGCGAGCCGACAGGGGTCAGCCCGCGCGACCCCGGCGTACCGCGATCGACGCGCTGACCTCGCCGAGCGCCTCCTGGTACTCCGGGCGCGGGTCCATCGCCGCGGCCATGCGCAGCTGGGCCCGCGCCTCGGGCAGGCGGCTCTGGCGCTGCAGGGTCCGCCCGAGCGCGAACCGCGCGTAGTGGTCGGCCGGGTCGAGCTCGAGCACCCGCAGGAAGCCGGCCTCGGCGCGCCGGAACTGGGCCGAGGCGAGGTAGGCGCGGGCGGCCAGCAGGTGCACCGACGCCGCGGCCTGCTCGGTCTCGAGCACCGGGCCCAGCGCGTCGAGGGCGTCGAGCGGGCGCCGGTGCTCGAGCAGCTCCTCGGCCCGGCGGAACGCCGCCACCGTCGACCCCGGTGAGGAGCCCTGCGGCTCCACCGACCGGCCGGGATGATCGGGTTCACGCGCTTCGGCCGACATTCGCGTCACGGTAGGACGATGCGTCGCGCCGCGCGAGGTCTGATCGCGGGTGAACGGTGCGGTGCGTGGCGTCACGGTGCCCGAGGTGGTCGGCGTCTACCATCCTGGGCGCGACGGACAGGTCGTATCAGTCGTTGAGCCGAGCAATCGGCGGAGGGACTGGCTCGTGGCGGTCATCGAGCAGGTCGGTGCTCGGGAGATCCTCGATTCGCGGGGGACTCCGACGGTCGAGGTCGAGGTCGCGCTCGACAACGGCACGCTGGCGCGCGCGGCGGTGCCCTCGGGCGCCTCGACGGGCGAGCACGAGGCGGTGGAGCTGCGGGACGGGGACCCGGAACGCTACGGCGGCAAGGGCGTCGAGCAGGCCGTCGCCGGGGTCCTCGACGAGATCGGGCCGGGCCTGGTCGGCATCGACGCCACCGAGCAGCGCGTCGTCGACCAGAAGCTCATCGACCTCGACGGCACCCCCGACAAGTCGCGGCTCGGCGCCAACGCCCTGCTCGGCGTGTCGCTCGCCGTCGCCCGGGCGGCGGCGGAGTCCGCCGAGCTCGACCTGTTCCGCTACGTCGGCGGGCCGAACGCGCACGTGCTGCCGGTGCCGATGATGAACATCCTCAACGGCGGCGCCCACGCCGACTCGGGCGTCGACGTCCAGGAGTTCATGATCGCGCCGATCGGCGCCGAGTCGTTCCGCGAGGCCCTGCGCTGGGGCGCCGAGGTCTACCAGTCGCTGAAGTCGGTGCTGAAGAAGCAGGGCCTGTCGACGGGCCTGGGCGACGAGGGCGGCTTCGCGCCGTCGCTGCGCGCCAACCGCGAGGCGCTCGACCTCATCCTGCAGGCGATCCAGCAGGCCGGCTACACCCCCGGTCGCGACATCGCCCTCGCGCTCGACGTGGCCGCCAGCGAGTTCTTCTCCGAGGGCGTCTACACCTTCGAGGGCCAGAAGCGCAGCGCCGCGCAGATGAGCTCGTACTACGGCGAGCTGCTCGACGCCTACCCGCTGGTCTCCATCGAGGACCCGCTCTCCGAGGACGACTGGGAGGGCTGGAGCAAGCTCACCGCCGACATCGGCGACCGCGTCCAGATCGTCGGCGACGACCTGTTCGTCACCAACATCGAGCGGCTCGAGGACGGCATCGCCCGCGGCGCCGCCAACGCGCTGCTGGTGAAGGTCAACCAGATCGGGACGCTCTCCGAGACCCTCGACGCGGTCAGCCTCGCCCAGCAGTACGGGTACCGCTCGATGATGAGCCACCGCTCCGGCGAGACCGAGGACACGACGATCGCCGACCTCGCGGTGGCCACGAACTGCGGGCAGATCAAGACCGGCGCCCCGGCCCGGTCCGAGCGCGTGGCGAAGTACAACCAGCTCCTGCGCATCGAGGAGGCCCTCGGCGACGCCGCCCGCTACGCGGGCGACCTGGCCTTCCCGCGCTTCGACCCGGACGCCTGAGCCCGTGCCGTCCCGCGACGACCCGCCTCGCGACCGGTCCCGCGAGCCGTCCGACCCCTCGGACGGCTCGACGGGCTCGGCGCGCGAGGCCGACCGGTCGCGGGTCGGCGGGACGACGCGGACGACGGGGCGCGGCGGCGGGCGGGCCGGGCGCACCGGCCGGTCGGCGCGGACGACGGGGCGCGTGCGCGCCCGCCAGGGGCCGCGGCGCGACTCGCGGCGGGTGCTGCGGCGGCGTCCCGGGGCCGACGAGGGCACCGAACGCCGTGGTGCCGCCGCCCGCGCCGAGCAGGCCGCGCGGGCCACGGGCGGCGCGCTGGGGCTCTCCACCGCCCGGCGGGCCGCCGTGCTGGCCGTCGTCGTCTGCGCGCTGGCGCTGACGGTGGCGGTGCCGCTGCGCAACTACGTCGCCCAGCGCCACGAGCTCGCCGCGGTCGCCGAGCAGCAGCAGCGCCTGCGCGCCGAGGTCGACGCGCTCGCGGCCGAGCGGGCGGCGCTCGCCGACCCCGCGCACATCGAGGCCCTGGCCCGCGAGCGCCTCGGCTACGCGCGGCCGGGGGAGACGCCGTACCGCGTGCAGCTGCCCGGCGACGCCGCGGCGTCCGCGTCGGCGCGCGACGCCGCGGTCGCGGCGACGCTGCCGCCGTCGGAGGCCGAGCTGCCCTGGTACACGCGGGTGGCGCGGTCGACGCTCGGCGGGGCTGCGCCGTGAGCGAGACCGTCGCCGACGCCGACGCCGAGGCCGTCTCCGCGCAGATCGGCCGGAAGGCGCGGGGCCTGCGCGCGGTGGCGCACCGCTGCCCGTGCGGGCGTCCCGACGTCGTCGAGACCGCGCCGCGGCTCGAGGACGGCACGCCGTTCCCCACGCTGTGGTACGCGACCTGCCCGCGCCTGACCTCGCGGATCGGCACGCTCGAGGCCGACGGGCTGATGCGCGAGCAGACCGACCGCCTCGGCGACGACCCCGACTTCGCCGCGGCCTACACCACCGCGCACCACGAGTACCTCGCCGCGCGCGACGCGATCGAGCCGCTGGGCACCACGGTCAGCGCGGGCGGCATGCCCGAGCGGGTCAAGTGCCTGCACGTCCACGTCGCGCACACCCTGGCGTGCGGCGCGGGCGCCAACCCCTCCGGTGACGACGCCCTCGCCCGCCTCCCCGCCTGGTGGGATGCGGGACCCTGTGTGTGAGCTGCGCTCATGTGTGTGGTTCCGGGGGCTGTAGCCCCAGAAAGCGCTCACAAGACCGACGAAGGAGGCCACCTATGCCGCGGGTCGCGGCCATCGACTGCGGGACGAACTCGGTCCGCGTGCTCATCGCCGACGCCACCGTCCGCGAGGACGGCTCCCAGTGGCTGCGCGACGTGCACCGCGAGATGCGCATCAACCGCCTCGGGCAGGGCGTCGACGCCACCGGACGGCTCGCGCCCGAGTCGCTCGCGCGCACGCGCGAGGCGCTGCTGGCCTACTCCGAGATGCTGCGCCGCACCCGGACGCCGGTCGGCCCCGACACCGTGCGGCTGTGCGCGACCTCGGCGACCCGCGACGCCGAGAACCGCGACGAGTTCTTCGCGATGGTCCGGGAGATCCTCGGGGTCGACGCCGAGGTGATCACCGGCGAGGAGGAGGCGCGGCTGTCCTTCGCGGGCGCCGTCGCCGACCTCGACCCCGACGAGGGCCCGTTCGTCGTCGCCGACGTCGGGGGCGGGTCGACCGAGCTCGTCACCGGCACCTGGGACGCGGTCCACGCCGAGGTCACCGCCGCCCGCTCGACCGACGTCGGCTGCGTGCGCCTGGCCGAGAAGTTCCTGCACGACGACCCGCCGTCGGCCGCGCAGGTCGCCGAGGCCGAGCGGTTCACCCGCGAGACCCTCGCCCCGGCGTTCGACGCCGTCGCCGTCGACGAGGTGCAGACCTGGGTGACCGTGGCGGGCACGGCGACGACGCTCGCCGCCGTCGCGATGGGCCTGCGCACCTACGACGCCGAACGCATCCACCTCTCGCGGCTCGGGCTCGACGACGTCCGCGAGACCTGCCTGCGCCTGGAGGCCATGCCCCGCGAGGAGCGCCGCGCCCTGGGCCCGATGCACCCGGGCCGGGTCGACGTCATCGGCGGCGGATCCCTGGTCATGCGCGTGCTCGCCGAGGAGCTCGCCGAGCGCGCCGGGATCACCGAGCTCGTGGTCTCCGAGCACGACATCCTCGACGGCGTCGCGCGAGGGCTCGCCGCGCGCCTATAGCCCGCCCGACGCAGCGGCGACGCCCGTTTGCCGCTCGCCTTTCCTGAACGAACGGCGCTTTCCTTCAATAGACGTGAACGAGAGTGCCGTTCGTTCGACCGGCGGCGCGCGGCTGACCCTCGCGGCTGGGCCGACCCGCGCTGCACGATGGGTGGGTGGCCCGTCCCGCGGGCCGGCGACGCTGACGTCGAGGCCGTGCTGCTCGGGCGCCGCGTCCGGCTGCTCGTCGCGGTGACCCTCACCCACGCCGTCGTGCTCGGGGCGCTGACGGGTGGTCGGGGCGGGCTCTCGGGGCCGGGCGCGGTCGGTCTCGGGGTGCAGGTGTCGCGGTGTCGCTGGCCGCGGCGCTGCCGGTGTGGTGGCAGTTCGCCGGCGACCCGGTCGTGCGCAGGCGGCGGCCGTGCGGGCGATGACGCCTGTCCTTCGCCGGGCTCGCCGCCTACAGCGCCGTCGACGCGGCGCGACGCCGTCGCGACCCCGGATGCCGGGCGAGCCCGCCGTCGGCGCCGCCCTCGCCGTCGTCGTCACCGGCGTGCTGGTCGCCGCACGCCGCGAGCGCCGCGAGGACGCGGGCGCTCCGGGCGTCGCGACGGTGCCTGCGGTGCTCGACGGCGCGGTGGCGAAGGGCGGTCCGGCGCCGCGCCGTCGACCAGCCGCCGCGACCGGGCCCGCCGTCGGCCGTCGTCGGCGCTGGCCGCGCAGGCGGTGCGGGCCCGTCGGGTGGCGAGCGCGTCGTTGCCCGCGGTGAACGACGGCACTCGTTCCCGCATTGAACGAACGTGCCTCGAACTCGCCTTCAGCCCGGCGCCGCCCGGACGAGTCGGCGCTGTCGGACCCGCGAGGTCGGTTCGTGGACGTAGGTCATGTGGCCCGCGTCGTGGTGGCGATGTCGCGCGAGGTCGGGCGCGAGGTGGGCGTGGTGTGCTCGGCGGCCGCGAACGGCGTCGCCCCGTCGAACCGGCCGCAGTCGACCTGCACGCGCAGGTGGGGGTTCGCGCGCAGCGCCCGGGCCAGCGCGTCGACCGTCGACACCGCGCGGCCCTCGAACTCCTTGAACGACCACGGCTGCACGCGGTGGGTCAGCACCTCGTAGGGCAGGTCCGCGGAGTACCCGAGGTCGGTGCGCAGGTGGTGGTTGACCGCCGCGGCGTACGGGCCGACCACCGCGCTCATCGACGGGTCGCGGTGATCGTCGACCCCGTCGGCCTCGCCGTCGAGGCGTGGCCAGGCGCCGGTCGCGCAGCAGCTCGCGGGAGAACGCGAGGTGCTCGAGGCGCAGGTCGGCGCGCTCGACGTGGTCGGCGGGCAGGCCGACCGAGGAGCCGAGCCTGCGGACGACCCGGGTCCGGTCGGTCGGTTCGAGGCGGGCGCCGCGGGCCAGCGCCCACGGCAGGTCGCGCCCGGCGAGATCGCGGGCGTCGGCGACGACGTCGGCGAGGGACCGGCCCTGGTGCTTGCCGTGGTGCCAGGCGATCGCCGCGTAGGTGGGCACGAACAGCGCGTACGGCGCGTCGTTGCCCTCGGTGAACCGGATGGTCGCCATGTCGAGCACCGGCGAGACCAGGACCAGGCCGTTGAGGTAGAGCCCGTGGCGCGCCTGCAGGTGGTCGGCCAGGCCCGCGGCGCGCAGCGTCCCGTACGACTCGCCGACGACGTACTTCGGCGAGAGCCACCGCCCGTGCGCCGACACCCACGCCCGGATGACCTCGCCGACCGACTCGAGGTCGCGGGTGTAGCCGTGGAACTCGTCGGCCTTGCCGCCCTCGACCGCGCGCGAGAACCCGGTGGTCACGGGGTCGACGAACACGAGGTCGGAGTGCGCGAGCAGGCTCTCGGGGTTGTCGCGCAGCCCGTAGGGCGGCGGGGTCAGGCCGCCCTCGACGTCGCCGGAGTCGACCAGGCGCGGCCCGAGCAGCCCCAGGTGCAGCCACGTGCTCGAGCTGCCCGGCCCGCCGTTGAAGGCGAACGTGACCGGCCGCGCGGGATCCGGCGCGCGCCGTCGGGACGCGACGTAGGAGACGACGAAGACCTCGCCCGGGCCTTCGCGCCCGTAGCCCTCGCCGTCGCTCGACTCCTCCTCGCGCAGCACGACGCGCCCGGCCGTCGCCGTGTACTCCAGCGTCCCGTCGGGCAGGGTCAGCACGTGCTCGGTGCGGACCAGGTCGTCGCGGGGCTCCTCGGCTGCCTTCTCCTCGGCGCCCGTGGTGCCGTCCCCGGTCGGTGCTCGTCCGTCGGCCATCGCCGCCAGCCTGCCACGGGGGACCGACGGTGACGCCCGACGTCCGGGGCCGCCGCGGCCGCGGCGACCTCGCCGGGCCTCGACGCGGCGGTGAGCGACTGCCGGGCGTGCGACCGGCTCGTCGCGTGGCGCGAGAAGGTCGCCCACGAGAAGCGGGCCGCGTACCGCGACTGGACGTACTGGGGTCGGCCGGTGCCCGGCTTCGGCCCGCCGGACGCGCGGATGCTCGTCGTCGGCCTCGCGCCCGCCGCGCACGGCGCCAACCGGACCGGGCGGATGTTCACCGGCGACCGCAGCGGCGACGTGCTCTACGCCGCGCTGCACGCCGTCGGCCTCGCCTCGCAGCCCACGGCCACGGCACCCGGCGACGGGCTCGAGCTCTACGGCACGCGCATCACCGCGCCCGTGCACTGCGCCCCGCCCGACAACAAACCCACCCCCGGCGAGCGCGACACCTGCCGGCCGTGGCTCGCCCGCGAGCTCGCGCTGCTGCGCGACACCGTGCGAGCCGTCGTCGTGCTCGGCGGCTTCGGCTGGCAGGCGCTGCTGCCGGTGCTCGCCACGCCCGACCCCGCGGGCGGCCACCCCGGCTGGGTGGTGCCGCGCCCGCGCCCGACCTTCGGTCACGGGGCGACCGTCGAGCTGCCCGCGGCCGACGACGCGGGCCCTGGGCTGACCGTGGTCGGCTGCTACCACGTCAGCCAGCAGAACACGTTCACCGGACGCCTCACCCCGGCGATGGTCGAGGACGTCCTGGTGCTCGGTGCCGCCCGGCCGGGCCGCGGGCCTGCGAGGTGAGCACGCGCCCCTGCGACGCCCGCCGCCCATGGACCGCGGCAGAGGCAGGCGACTTAAAATCGCCGCAGTGTGGCCAGCAGGGCCGCGATCAGCTTGGTGGCGACCACGATGACACCGGAGACCACGGCCGGGACGCCGATCAGGAGCTTGTCGATGCGCCGCATCCGCACCTGCGCGTTGGGGAACAGCATCTCCAGGTCGGCGCGCGGCACGTCCTGGAACAGCTTGATGATCGTCGACCCCGGCGTGAACGGCAGGTCGTCGATCTTCCGGTCGTTCTCCTCGAAGTAGGACGCGTCCTTGAACCGGACGTAGACGAGGACCTTCCCGTAGCTGGTGAAGGTGACGGTCCGACGCCGCAGGCCGAAGAACCTCGTGACCTCCTCGGTTCGGACGGTCTCGCCCCGGCGGTAGAACACGACCTGCTCGAAGTCGTCGAAGTCGACCTCCAGCCGGACCTTCATCAGCGACTCCTGCTCGAACGCCTGGCCGAGGTCGTCGGCGGTGACGCGTTCGAAGTTGGCGTCCTCGGCCAGATCGGCGAGCTCGCGCGCCACGCGCTGCTGCGCCTCCTCGCGTTCGGCGGGGCTCGGCTCGACGACGGTGCGGGTGTCGGTGTCCGGGTTGAACGGGTGGTAGGCGTCCTTGAGGGCCTCGAGCCGCTCCCGGAACTCGTGGTGGAGCAGGCTCGACAGGAGGTCGGCGAACGCGCGGAACGATTCCCGCTCGTCCTCGGGCTCGTCGTCCACGCACATCGTGACGACGTTCGCCTTGCGGAACGGGATGAAGCGCTCGCCGGTCACGGCAGGTCCCTCAGGGCGGAGGGCAGGTCTCGGCCCGTCACGATCGACCGGCCGTCGCGGGCGCGCGGGAGCCGGACCGGGACGCTACCGGCCCCGACCCGCTCCGTGCGCGCGACGCACCGGGCGGCCGTCGGGAACGCCCCGTCCACCGCCGGGTACCACCGTCGGAGCCGCGCGGTGCCGCGCTGGAGGTGCCCCCGTGATCGGTGGACGAGGCGGGCTCGACCGCGCACGTCGCGCCCGCTCGCGGCGCGGCGGTGTGCCCTCGCCGTGCTTCAGCGCCCCCGGCCAGACGGCCGCGATCTCGATCTTCGTCGACCCGATCGCCGCCGAGCTCGCGCTGTCGCGCTCGACGGTGTCGGGGCCACCTGATCGGCACGCTCGTCGGCGCCGTGGCGAGCCGCTGGTCGGCCGCATGATCGACCGCTTCGGTGCGAGCGTCTCCTGGTCGCCGTCGCGCTCGCCTTCGCCGGCATCCTCCTGGCGTCGAGCGCCGCGACCAGGTCGTCGGCCTGACCGCGTCGTTCGTCGGCGTCCGCGTCGCCGGGCAGGGCGCCCTGACGCTGCTCGCCGACGATGACGTGGCGCTCCGTCCACCAACGGCGTGGCACCGCGACCGGCGTCGCGGCGGCGGTGGGGACCGCGGGGATCTCGCTCGCGCCGGTGCTCCTGGAACGCCTGATCGCCGCCGGGGACTGGCGAGCCGTCTGGTTCGGCGAGGGCGTCGTGGTCGCCTCGTCCTCGTCCCGGCGTCCTGGTCCTGCTGCCCAGCACGCCGCCACCGGCGCCCCCGGCGACGACCCGGACGCCGACGCCGGTGCTCACGCGGCCAGACTGGACCGCACCCTGGGCGAGGCCGCCCGCACCGGCATGTTCTGGGTGGTCGTGCCGGGGTCGGGTGTGCGGCTGATCGCCACGGGGCTGAGCTTCTGGCAGCTGTCGCTGCTCGGCGAGCGTGACCTGTCGCCGGCCGCGGCCGCGGCGACCTTCATCCCGCAGACGGTGGCGGGCCTGGTCGCCTCCTTCGGGCTCGGCTGGCTCGCCGACCGCTTCTCCGACCGCGTGCTCGTGGTCGCGACGATGGCGACGCTCGCGGCGGCGACCCTGTCGGCCGGGGTCGTGGAGCCGGGGTGGAGCGCTCCTCTACGGCGTCCTGCTCGGCGCGTGCGGGAACGGCATCCGCACGCTGGAGGCGATCGCGTTCCCGCGCATCTTCGGCGTCACCCACCTCGGCGCCATCCGCGGCGTCGTCCACGCCGTGGCCGTGGGCGGCTCGGGTCAGGCCGGGGTCGCCCGGCGGGCCCACTCGGGTCCGCCCGCCCGCGGTCGGCGATCGGGGCGTGGACGCGCCGTCCTGGACGTCGCAGTCGTGGCAGCGCCCGTCGGCCGGGGTCGCCAGGGAGCAGAGCTGCACCGACATCGAGCAGACGGCCACGACCTCGGCCACCCCGGCCGCGGCGGCGCGCAGCACGTCGGTGTCGACGACGGCGTGCTCACGGTGGTCGACGGCGTGGGGGAGCCAGATGACGGGCGGCGCGGGCACGGTCAGATCCCGTCACGGGCGATCGAGCTCGTCGAGGTCGCCGGCCTTGATCGAGCGGACGAAGTCGGCCATGTCGCGGCCGTCGAAGCGCAGCACCGGACCGGTCGGGAAGCGGGAGTTGCGCATGAGGACGTCGCCGCCCGCAGCGCGGGCCAGCTCGACACAGTTGCCCTGCGCGCCGCTGCGGGCGCTCTTGCGCCACTCGGCCGTCGGCGGCATGGCCACTCCCTCCCGACGCCTCGCGCGATCCCCGTGCATCAGCAAGGACAGGTGCATATGCATCTGCACCGTAGCAGGTGCGCTCCGCGTCCGCACGCCGCCGAGC
This sequence comes from Aegle marmelos, assembly GCA_030449875.1. NCBI lineage: Eukaryota > Viridiplantae > Streptophyta > Magnoliopsida > Sapindales > Rutaceae > Aegle > Aegle marmelos. The sequence goes on from JASUUL010000010.1 coordinate 102,201, forward strand.
TAGAGGTCGGTCAGGCTCTTCGCCAGGAACCGGCGCGACTCGGCGGGGGAGAGCGCGTCGATCGTCAGCCGGTCCATCGCGCGGGAGTACGTCTCGACCTCGTCGCGCCTGTCGAGGTAGGAGGACCCGATCATGGACTCGAGGTACACCAGGTCGGGCAGCTCGGGCTCGGCGAAGCGGAGCAGGGCGAAGGCGCCCTCCGCGGCGTAGCCCGAGAGCGCGAGCGGCAGCACCTGGATGATGACGTTGGGCAGGCCGGCGAGGTCGTGGAGGTGGCGCAGCTGCTCGGCGTGCACCGCGGGACCGCCGACGGGCCGGTGCAGCACCGCCTCGTCGATCACGGCCCACAGCGTGGGTGCGTCCTGGCGACCGAGACGCTGCTGGCGGCGCAGCCGCAGGTCGATCCTGCGCTCGAGCTCAGGCGTGCTGGTCGACGGCCGGCCCCGTGACGACCGCGCGGGCGTAGTCGGCGGTCTGCAGCAGGCCGGGGACGAAGAGGAGCTCGTAGGTCTGGATCCGGGACGCGGAGCTCTCCAGGCCCACGTAGTCCTCGAACCAGCTGGGATGACGTCGCCGAAGCGTGCCACCAGCCGTGCTCGTTGCTGCGGCGCGCCATCTCGAGGATCGTGTCCCGCCGCGCGGCGTCGGTGACGCCGTAGGCGGTCAGAGCAGGTCGAGACGTCGCGCTCCTTGAACCCGACCTTGCCCGCCTCCAGCCGGCTCATCTTCGAGTCCGACCCGCGGATGAGGTAGCCCGCCTCGCCGCGCCCCATCCCGGCCTGCTCCCGCAGCCGTCGCAGGTGCGCCCCGAGCACGATGCGGCGCGCCGTGGGACCGGCGTCGGGGAGCGTCCGTGGAGCCGTCCCCGGGGCGCGGGTCCGATCGGACGCCTCCCCACGCGGTCGGACGCCATGGCCGCGGCGGAGTCTGGCACACTGCGACGCGACGGCAGTTCCGCGCGATCGCCGGAGGACCCGATGGCGAGCCAGACGCCGGCCCCGGCGTACATCGACACCACCAAGGCCAGCATCGCGCGCGTCTACGACGCGTGCATCGGCGGCAAGGACAACTACGAGGTCGACCGCCAGGCCGTCGAGATGATCCGCACCGTCCTGCCGGAGATCGAGGAGTTCTCGTCGACCACCGGCAGTTCCTCATCCGGGCGGCGCCGCTTCATCGCGAGCCAGACCGGCATCACGAACTACCTCGACTGCGGCTCCGGCCTGCCCACCGCGGAGAACACCCACCAGGTCGTGCAGCGGATCGACCGCCAGGCCCGGGTGCTCTACGTCGACAACGACCCGTCCGTGATCGCGCACGGCGCGCGCTGCTCGAGGAGAACGAGCTCACCCGCGGTTCGTCGTGGCCGCCGACATCTTCGAGCCCGAGGCGCTGCTCGCCGACCCGGTGGTGACCGGGCACCTCGACTGGTCCCGGCCGATCGCGCTCTTCCAGATCGGCACGCTGCACCACTACGACGGGACCCGCCGCCCGCCGAGATCATGCGGACCTACGTCGACGCGCTGCCGTCCGGCTCGTTCGTGGCGCTCGCGCACTTCTTCGACCCCGAGGACGACGACAGCCCGCTCGCCCGGCGGATCGAGGACGTGGCCCAGCGCAGCGGGCTGGGCAGCGGGTGGTTCCGCACCCGCGCCGAGATCGAGGCCATGCTCCCGGCCTGGAGCTGATCGAGCCCGGCTCGTGCCCTGCGCGCTGTGGTGGCCCGACGGGCCGCGCCTGAAGCCGTTGTCGCCCTCGCAGCGCTGCGTCGCGGGTGGTCGCCCGCAAGCCGTGACCCGGCCCGCCGAGCCGCACGTCACGCCGGTGTCGGCGCGCGATCCCGCGACCCGGGTGCTCGTCGACGCGCTCACCGCCGAGCTCGCGGCGCAGGGGTACGCCGCGGACGAGACGTTCGGGTACTCCCTCGACCGGCTCGAGCAGCGCGGCGTGCTGCTGCGCGGCGTCCGGCGGGCGCGAGCTCGTCGCGATCGGCGGGCTCGAGGTCGCGACGGACGGGGCCGACGGCACGCCCGTGGGCGAGCTCAAGCGCTTCTTCGTCCGTCCCGAGCACCGCGGCCGCGGGCTGGCCGACGCCGTGCTCCACGCCCTGCTCGACGAGGCCTGGACCCGCGGCGTGGGGGTGGTCCGGCTCGAGACCGGCGACCGCCAGCACGCGGCCATCGCCCTCTACCGCCGTCACGGTTTCGCCGTCGTCCCCCGGTTCGGCCCCTACGTCGCGAGCGCGACCTCGGTGTGCATGGCCGTCGAGCTCGCGCGCTGAGGGCAGCCGGACACCCGGAGTTCGACGCAGCGTCATCTCGCGCTCGCATCCGCGTCCCGGTCCCCACCGGCCGTCGACCGGTCGGCCGCGTGATCGCCACGGCTGCGACGCCGAGCGACCGCTCGGGATCATGCGGGACCGTTCGCCGGTGGCGGTCGACGACGGCGTCGGAGCCGCGCGGGGCGTGCCCGACACTGGGGGCGAGCACGAGGAGGTGTGCGACGTGGCGGGTCCCGACGGGCCGGCAGCGGGTGGACGACCGCCCTGGCGCGAGCTCGAGCACCTGCGGCCGCTGACGCTGCGCACGTGCCGGCGCCTGGTCGTGGTGGCCCCGCACCCGCGTGACGAGATCCGCGCCGCCGGCGGCCTGCTGCGCCGCCTGGCGGCACGGCACGCCTCGGTCGACGTGCTGTCGCTGACCGCGGGCCCGACGCGGACGTGCACCCCGCCCTACGGCACCGCGGTGGCGCCGCCCGGGGGTGCGCCCGGCGACGACGGGCTGGTCCTCGGCGGCGCCGACCTCGCCGACCTCGACGCGCTTGAGCGGCTCTGGCCCGACGTCCCGCCGCCGCCGAGCGCGGGCGACGACCCCGACGACGAGGAGGACGCGGCGCTCGCGGCGTACCGCGCGCTCGGCCTCGCCGAGGTCCGGCGCCACCGGCTCGGCCTGGCCGACGGCGGCGTCGCCCGCGCCGAGGCCGACGTCGTGGGCGCGATCAGCGAGATCGTCGGGTTCGCGGCCGAGGAGCCCGCGGGCCTGTGCGTGCTCGCCCCGTGGTCGGGCGACGGCGACGACGACCACGAGGCGGCCGGGCGCGCCGCCGAGACGGTGACCGCCGCCTACCGCGTGCGCCTCGTGCGCTGGCTCGACCGGACGTGGAGCTGGGCCGGCCCGGAGTCGGCGGAGGTGCCGTGGCGGCGGGCCCGCCAGGTCGCCCTGTCGGAGACGGTGCTCGCTCGTAAGATGGCGGCCGCCGCCCTCGGCGACACCCCGGGCCACGACGCGCTGCTCCCCGACGGCTCCGCGCCGGGGCCGCGCGAGGTCTTCCTCGTCTGAGCTGGTCCCGCCGCCCCGCCCACCCCACCCCGCCATCCCGCCGAGACCCCCGATGGACGCCATGACGCCCGAGCACGCCGCCCGACCGGTGACCCCGGTACATGCGCGCGCCCGGACCGCCCCGACGCCGCTAAGCTCCTCCCGGTGACCGGAGGAGCGAACGGCGACGGCGTGCTGGGCGGCGAGCCCCAGTACGTCGAGGCGTCGCGCGTGCGCGACGTCGTCGTCGGCGAGGGCAGGGGTCAGAGCGACGACCTGCCCCAGGTCCTGCACACCGCCCCGGCCGCGGTCGCGCTGATCGACCTCACCGGCGGGATGGTCACCTACACCAACGGGTCGGCCCGCGAGCTGACCGGCGGCAAGGCCGAGCTGCCGATCGACGTCGACGCCTGGAGCGAGGCCGCGGGGCTCACCGACCTGTCGGGCCGCCCGATGCGCGACACCGCCTCGCCGCTCTCGCGGGTCGCGCAGGGCATCCCCGTCTCCGGCGAGCCGGTCGCGGTCTCCGACGCCGCCCGGCGCGGCAGCGACGCCACCGAGGCCGAGCGCGAGGAGGCCGAGGGGCGCCTGCTCTGGGTCACCGGCTTCCCGCTCTCCGAGAGCGACGACGAGGCGGGCAAGCGCCTCGCGCTGGTCGTCTTCCTGCAGCTGTCGGGGGCGGGCGCGCAGCGCCACCTCGAGATGGTCCGCGACCGTGCCGTCGTCGCCACCGAGCTGTCGTTCACCATCTCCGACCCCAACCGCGAGCAGAACCCGCTGATGTGGGTCAACCCCGCGTTCACGCGGCTCACCGGGTACGAGCTCGACGAGGTCCTCGGGCGCAACTGCCGCTTCCTGCAGGGCCCCAACACCGACCCGACCTCCATCGCGCGCATCCGCACCGCGCTGCACCAGGAGCGCCCGATCACCGAGGTGCTGCTCAACTACCGCCGCGACGGCACCGCGTTCTGGAACCAGGTGTCGATCTCGCCGGTGTTCGACGGCGCGGGCAACGTGGTCAACTTCGTGGGCGTGCAGGCCGACGTCACCGAGCGCGTCATGGTCGAGAACGAGCGTCGCGCGGCGCTCGCCGCCGCCGAGGAGACCCGCGAGCAGCTGCGCCTGCTCACCGAGTCCACGTCGGCGATGACGGCGAGCCTCGACACCTCGGGCGTCGCCGGCGCCCTCGCCCGGCTCGTCGTGCCCGCGCTGGCCGACTTCTGCTGCGTCGACCTCCTCGACGACGTCGGCGAGCACTCGTCCACGCGCGTGGCGGTCAACCACCGCGACGCGGGCAAGGTCGACGCGGTCCGCGCCCTCGGCACGTGGCTGACGCCGACCGAGGACGGGCGCGACCCGGTCGGGCAGGCGCTGCGCACGGGCACGCCGTCGCTGCTGCCCGACCTGCCGGTGCGCCCGGCGGGCATCGTCGGCCACCCCGAGCTGCTCGAGCGCTACGAGCAGATCCGCCCGCGCTCGGCGATCGTCGTGCCCCTGCGGGCCCGGGGGCAGGTCCTGGGCACGCTCACCCTCGGCACGGAGCTGCCCTACGGGCGCCGCTACTCCCAGCGCGACCTCTACCTCGCGGCCGACCTGGCCGCCCGCGCGGGGCTCGCGGTCGACAACGCCCGGCTCTACGCCCGCGAGCACGGGGCGGCCGAGACCCTGCAGCGCAGCCTGCTGCCGGCGGTCCCCGACGTCGAGGGCCTGTCGGTCGCGTCGCGCTACAACGCGGCCACCGACGGCGCCCAGGTCGGGGGCGACTGGTACGACCTGCTGCCGCTGCCCGACGGCGCGGTCGGCCTCGCGGTCGGCGACGTCGTCGGTCACGACCTGCGCGCCGCCGCGGCCATGGGCGAGCTGCGCGGGGTGCTGCGCTCCTACGCGTGGGAGGGCCTCGGCCCGGCCCGGGTGATCGACCGCAGCGACGACGTGGTCCAGGGCCTCGGCATGGCGGCGATGGCCACCGCGGTCTACGCCCGCCTCGAGCGCGTCGACGCCTCGAGCTGGCGGCTGCGCTACTCCAACGCCGGGCACCCGCCGCCGCTGCTGCGCCGGGCCGGCGGGCACGTCGAGCTGCTGACCGGCAACCTGTCGCCGCTGATCGGCGCCACCCGCGAGATCACCCGCGAGGAGAGCGACCTGTACTGCGGGGCGGGCGACATGCTCGTGCTCCACACCGACGGCCTCATCGAGGCGCCCGGCACCGACCCCGACGAGCGCACGCAACTCATCGCCGACACGATCGCCGAGCAGCCCGACGGCGTCGGCGCCGACCAGGTGTGCGACCGCCTGCTCGCGGTGCTCGGCGCCGAGACGCTCCGCGACGACGCGGTGCTGCTGGCCATCCGCCTGACGGATAGGGCCGGGCGCCCTCCGACGCGAGCCGACACCGGCCGGTCACCCCGACGGGGCGACCGGCTCGGGTCTCGGCGGCGGCGACGGCACGCCCCGAGGTCACTGCTGCGGCGGCGGGGGCGGCTGCTCGCCCTGGCCCGGCTCGCCCTGGCCCTGGCTGACCGGCTGGCCCCGCCCGGCCGTGCAGGTAGTCCTTGGCCTTCTGGCCGGCGGAGTCGACGGCGCCCTCGTGGCCGAACTGGCCCTTGGCGTAGTCGGTGCCCTTGTCCACGAAGGAGTCGGCCTTCTCCGGGTTCTTCCCGGCGAACTCCTTGGCCTTGTCCACGATCTTGCCGAAGTCCATGCCCCGCGCTCCTCCTCTGACGCCCGTGCGTCGGGACCTGGTCCCTCGGGGAGGTGCCCGGCCATCGGCGATGGCCCACACCTGGCGCGTCCGGACGGCGACGACGTCTCACTGCCCGCCGGGCCGATCGGCGTCACGTCCTGTGACCCACCATCGGCCCGCGATGTCCGTTGTGTCCCGTCGGGAACCAATCCGTGCCACCCGTCGTTGGACGGGGTGGACGGAGCGCGGTGACCGGTCGACCGAGACCGATCACCCGGCGAGGGACCGGCTCCCAGTCTGGAGGAGGGCGAGAGGTGCGCACGAGCAGCAACCCGGCGTTCCGCAATCTGCCGACGTCGCCCGGGGGCTACGCCCGCTTCGGCGACGGCCCGGCGGGGATGGGCACGGCCGGTCTCGGGGGCATGGGCGGCGGGTCGCCGATGCCGAACGCGGGCGCGACCGATCGCCCGCTCACGGTCGACGACGTCGTCCAGAAGACCGCGATCAACGCGGCGGTCGCCCTCGGTGTCGGTGTCCTCACCGCGATCAGCGGCTTCTACGCGCTGGGGCTGGTCGGCTTCCTGGTCGGCATCGGCCTGTCGTTCTTCATCGCGTTCAAGCAGAGCACGAACAAGGCCCTGGTCCTCATCTACTCGGTGTCGATGGGCATGGCGCTCGGTGCGATCACCGGGGCGCTGCAGAGCATGGGCGGCCAGTACGCCGGCATCGGCGTGCAGGCCGTCATCGCCACCATGGGCGTGTTCATCGGCATGCTCGTGGTCTACAAGACCGGGGCGGTCAAGGTCACGCCGCGCCTGACCAAGATGGTCATCGGCGGCGCCCTCATCGGCGCCGTCATCCTCATGCTGGTCAACCTCGTGGCCGGGTTCTTCATCGAGGGCGGGCTCGGCCTGCGCGACGGTGGGCCGCTCGCGATCCTGTTCAGCATCGCGATGATCGCCCTCGGCGCGTTCATGCTGCTGCTCGACTTCGACCAGGCCGACCAGGCGGTCAAGGCCGGCGTCCCGGCGAGGTTCGCCTGGTTCCTCGCGTTCGGGTTCATGACGAGCCTGGTCTGGATCTACATCGAGATCCTGCGCCTGCTGAGCTACTTCCGCGAGTAGCCGGCCGCCGCCGCGCCCGCAGCCGAGCATGAGGTCTCGGCGGGCGTCGACGGGGCACGGTCGACCCGCCCCATCTGCGCGACCCCGGTCGCGGGGCGCATCGGCGTCGCCGTCGAGGCCCGCCGATCGTCGGTCCGCGACGATCCGGCGTCGGGGTGAGCCGCGGCACGAGGCGTGACCGCGCGGGGTGGTCGTCGCGGCCGGAAGGATGGGGCGGCATGCGCTACGCCGAGCACGTCGCCGATCTCGTCGGCAACACCCCGCTGGTGCGCCTCAACCAGGTCGTGCCGACCGGGCCCGACGCCCCGCTCGTGCTGGCCAAGGTCGAGTACTTCAACCCCGGCGGCAGCGTGAAGGACCGCATCGCCGAGAAGATGATCGACGCCGCCGAGGCGTCGGGGGAGCTCAAGCCCGGCGGCACCATCGTCGAGCCGACCTCGGGCAACACCGGCATCGGGCTGGCGATCATCGCCCAGCAGCGCGGCTACCACTGCATCTTCGTCTGCCCCGACAAGGTCAGCCCGGCCAAGCGCGACACGCTGCGCGCCTACGGCGCCGAGGTCGTCGTGTGCCCCGCCGCGGTCGAGCCCGAGCACCCCGAGTCGTACTACTCGGTCTCCGACCGGCTGGCGCGCGAGACCGAGGGCGGCTGGAAGCCCAACCAGTACGCGAACCCGGCCAACCCGGCGTCGCACGTGGAGTCGACCGGCCCGGAGATCTGGGAGCAGACCGAGGGGCGGATCACGCACTTCGTGGCCGGTGTCGGGACCGGCGGGACGATCAGCGGCACCGGGCGCTACCTCAAGGAGATCTCCGGGGGCCGGGTGCAGATCGTCGGCGCCGACCCGGTCGGCTCGGTGTACTCCGGCGGCGACGGGCGGCCCTACCTCGTCGAGGGCGTCGGCGAGGACTTCTGGCCCACCACCTACGACCGCGAGGTGTGCGACCGCATCGTCGCGGTGACCGACGGCGACTCGTTCCGCATGACCCGGCGGCTGGCCCGCGAGGAGGCGCTGCTGGTCGGCGGCTCGTGCGGCATGGCCGTCTGCGGGGCGGCGGAGGTCGCGGCCGAGGCGGGCCCCGACGCCGTCGTCGTCGTGCTGCTCCCCGACGGCGGGCGCGGCTACCTCTCCACGGTCTTCAACGACCAGTGGATGGCCTCCTACGGCTTCACCCACCCGCAGACGAGCGAGTACACCGTCGGCGACGTGCTGCGCGGCAAGGACGGCTCGATCCCCGACCTGGTGCACGGGCACCCGAACGAGACGGTGTCCGACATCGTCGGCATCATGCGCGAGTTCGGCGTCTCGCAGATGCCGATCGTCAAGGCCGAGCCGCCGGTGATGATGGCCGAGGTGCGCGGCGCGGTGACCGAGCGCGACCTGCTCGACCGGCTGTTCACGGGCAAGGCGCAGCTCACCGACCGCGTCGAGGACCACCTCGCGGCGGCCCTGCCGACGATCGGCGTCACCGAGCCGCTGTCGAAGGCGATGACCGCCCTGGAGGGCGGCGACGGCACGCTCGTCATCGCCGACGGCCGGCCCGCCGGGATCGTCTCCCGCGCCGACGTCCTGGCCTTCCTGGGCAACGGTGCGCGCTGCGGGTGCGTGATTCGGTCCGTGGCCATGGCCCCGAAGCCGGCACGGGCCGCGGGCCACACTGGACACCATGAGCGAGGCCGGTTTCTCCACGCGCGCGATCCACTCCGGGCAGGAGCCCGACCCGACCACCGGCTCGGTCGTCGTGCCGATCCACGCCACGTCGACGTTCGCGCAGGACGGCGTCGGAGGGCTGCGCAACGGCTACGAGTACGCGCGCACCGGCAACCCGACGCGCACGGCGCTCGAGACCTGCCTGGCCGACCTCGAGGGCGGGCGGCACGCGCGGGCGTTCGCCTCGGGCATGGCGGCCGAGGACGCGCTGCTGCGCGCCGTCCTGCGCCCCGGTGACCACGTCGTCATCCCCGTCGACGCCTACGGCGGCACGTTCCGCCTGATCTCGACGGTGCTCGCCGACTGGGGCGTCGAGTACTCGGCGGTCGACCTCCGACGTCGACGCGGTCCGCGCGCCGTCCGCCCGGGCGCCACGAAGGTGCTGTGGTGCGAGACGCCGACCAACCCGCTGCTCTCGATCGCCGACATCGCCGCGCTCGCGGGCGTCGCCGACGAGGCGGGCCTGCTGTTCGTCGTCGACAACACCTTCGCCTCGCCCTACCTGCAGACCCCGCTCGCGCTCGGCGCGCACGCGGTCGTGCACTCGACGACGAAGTACCTCGGCGGGCACTCCGACGTCGTGGGCGGCGCCGTCGTCACCTCGCGCGACGACCTCGCGGCCGACCTCGCGCGCATGCAGAACGGCATGGGCGCGGTCCCCGGCCCCTTCGACTGCTTCCTGGCGCTGCGCGGGATCAAGACCCTCGCCGTGCGCATGGAGCGGCACTGCGACAACGCCGAGCGCGTCGTCGAGGCGCTCGGAGCGCACCCGGCCGTCGAGCGCGTGTTCTACCCGGGCCTGCCGGAGCACCCCGGACACGAGGTCGCCGCCAAGCAGATGCGCCGCTTCGGCGGCATGGTCTCGGTGCGGCTCGCCGGCGGGCGCGAGGCGGCCGAGGCGATGTGCGCGCGCACGACCGTGTTCACGCTCGCCGAGTCGCTCGGCGGGGTCGAGTCGCTCATCGAGCACCCCGGCCAGATGACCCACGCGTCGACCGCCGGGTCGCCGCTGGAGGTCCCCGAGGACCTCGTGCGGCTGTCGGTGGGGATCGAGGACGCCGACGACCTCGTCGACGACCTGCGCGCGGCGCTCGCCTGAGCGGGCCGCCGCGGCTCCGCGGTCAGCCGCGCTCGGCGTCGGCCTGCTCGACGGAGGTCACGGCACCCGGCGCGACGCAGCCGCCGAGCAGCTCGGCGCCGTCCGCGGTGGTGACGTAGCGCCCCGGGGTGTCGCATCCCGCACGGTCGACGGTGACGACCGCCGCGCCCGCGAGCAGGGCCGCCAGCAGCAGCGGCACCACGCCGCGCGCGACGCGGGACCCGTCTCCGTCCGCCGACCCGCCTGCCCGATCCCCCGTTCGCCGCGCGAGACTCCAGGTTACCGACGTCTCCGACCGACTCACCCCCTCTTCACCGGGTCGACGACCGGCGTGAGGTACGTCGCGCCGACCGGTCGCCCCGGTTCCCGGCCGCCCCGCCGACGACCGAGCCGGTCGGGCGCCCGTCGCCGACCGGTCGGGCACGATCCCGGCGTGGCCCTCGTCCAGCGCGCCGACGTCGAGGCGGCCCGCCGCGTCCTGGCCGACGTCGTCCACCGCACGCCGTGCGCCCACTCCGGGTGCTCTCCGACGCCGTCGGGCGCGCCGGTCGTGCTCAAGTGCGAGAACCTGCAGCGGACGGGCAGCTTCAAGATCCGCGGCGCCTACCGCCGCATCGAGCGCCTCGACGAGGCCGAGCGGGCCGGCGGCGTGGTGGCGGCCAGCGCCGGCAACCACGCGCAGGGCGTCGCGCTCGCCGCCGGGCTGCTCGACACCACGGCGACGGTGTTCATGCCGGCCGGGGCGCCGCTGCCCAAGCTCGCCGCCACCCGCTCGTACGGCGCCCGGGTCGAGCTCGTCGACACCCTCGCCGACACCTTCCGCGCCGCCGAGGAGCAGGCACGCCGCGCGACCGGGCGGTGCTGATCCACCCGTTCGACCACCCCGACGTCATCGCCGGGCAGGGGACCGTCGGGCTGGAGATCCTCGAGCAGGTGCCCGACGTGGCGACCATCGTGGTCTGCACCGGTGGCGGCGGCCTCGTCGCGGGCGTCGCGGCCGCCTGCGCGGGGTCCGGCGTGCGGGTGGTGGGCGCGCAGGCGGCCGGGCTCGCGGCGTGGCCACCGTCGCTGGCGGCGGGGAGGCCGGTCACCGTGGCCGGCAGCACGATCGCCGACGGCATCGCCGTGCCCCGTCCCGGCGACGTCACCTTCGAGCACGTGGCGGCGCTGGTCGACGAGGTCGTGGCCGTCGACGACGAGTCGCTGGCCCGCGCGGTGCTGGCCTGCCTCGAGCGGGCGAAGCTGCTCGTCGAGCCGGCGGGCGCCGCGGCGGTGGCCGCGCTCGCCGACCACCCGCGCCGCTGGCCCGCCCCGGTCGTGTGCGTGCTCTCGGGCGGCAACGCCGACCCGGTGCAGCTCGTCGACGTCGTCAGCCGCGGCCTCGTCGCCGCCGGGCGCTACGCGACGCTGCGGGTGCGCCTGCCCGACCGCCCCGGCTACCTCGCCGACCTGCTGCGCCGCATCGGCACGCTCGGCGGCAACGTCGTCGACGTCGAGCACCACCGGCTCGACGCCGCCGCGGCCGTCGGCAGCGTGGTCGTGACCCTCACGCTCGAGGCGCGGGGCCACGACCACCGGGTCGCGATGCTGGGGGTGCTCGCCGGGGCCGGTTACGCCGTGACGGCCGAGGACTGAGCCCCAGCCCCGCGCCGGGGTGGTGCCGATCCCCGCGACCGACGATGCAGCACGCCGATAGGGGGGAGCGGGATCGACCCCTTGGCGCGATCAGGGCGGTACGGCTCGGCGGAGACGAGCGTGACCTCCATCGACCCGCCGTCGGGTAGGGCGTAGCTGCGGGTCTCGCCCTCGGTGGCGCCGATCAGCGCCGACCCGAGCGGGGAGTTCGGCGAGTAGACCTCGAGGTCGCCGTGGGCGCCCTCCTCGCGCGAACCGAGCAGGAACGTCTCGGTGTCGTCGTCGCCCTCGTAGCGGACCGTCAGCACGGTGCCGGGCACGGCGGTACCGGACGCGGTGGGCGTCTCGCCGACCTTCGCGGTGTGCAGCAGCTCCTGGAGGTGGCGGATGCGGGCCTCCATGACGCCCTGCTCCTCGCGGGCCGCGTGGTACCCGCCGTTCTCCTTGAGGTCGCCCTCCTCGCGCGCGGCGTTGATCTTCTGCGCGATGGCGGGACGCTGCGCGACGAGGTCGTCGAGCTCGGACTTGAGCCGGTCGTGGGCGTCCTGGGTCAGCCAGGTCACCGGCGTCTGCGTCTCGGTCATCGGCGATCAACTCCTCGGGGGACCGGGCCCGCGTACGGCGGGTCGGGGGCCTGCGCTCCGACGCCCGGCCGAGGGGGGGCGGCGGGTGTCCACAGACGGAAAAACACGGCCCGCGGCATGCGGGCCGTGTCGGCCCACGGTAACACGCGACACCGTCGTGGACCCCGTCGACGACGGGCCGCCCGCGGTCGGCCGCCGCCCGAAGGGCCTTGACGACCTGCACGGATACGTGCAAAAGGGCCGCCTGCGCCTCGTGGCGGGGCGATCTTCGTCGACGGCGCGGGCCGGTCGGGACCGGCACTGTCGGACCCGCGCGGGATGATGCGGCAGGGCGGGGACGTTGACCCGGTCGAGGACCGGGCCGGGGAGAGGACGGCATGAGCACCACGCGTGGGACGAGCGGCGTCGCCGGGGAGACGGGCCCCGGAGGGCTCCGGCTCATGACGGTGCACGCGCACCCCGACGACGAGGCGAGCAAGGGGGCCGCGACCTGCGCCCGCTACGTCGCCGAGGGCGTCGAGGTCATGGTCGTGACCTGTACCGGGGGCGAGGCGGGCAGCATCCTCAACCCGGCGATGGACCGGCCCGAGGTGCTCGCCGACATGACGTCGGTGCGGCGCTCCGAGATGGCGCGGGCCGCGGAGATCCTCGGCGTCGAGCACCGGTGGCTCGGCTTCGTCGACTCGGGCCTCCCGGAGGGCGACCCCAAGCCGCCGCTGCCCGAGGGCTGCTTCGCCCTCGAACCGCTCGAGGTGCCCACCGAGGCGCTCGTGGCCCTCATGCGCGAGTTCCGGCCGCACGTGGTGGTGACCTACGACGAGAACGGCGGCTACCCGCACCCGGACCACATCCGCTGCCACGAGGTGTCGATGGCGGCGTGGGAGGCGTGCGGCGACCCGGACCGGTTCCCCGAGGCCGGCGAGCCGTGGCAGCCGCTGAAGCTGTACTACTCGCACGGGTTCTCCAAGGCCCGCGTGCTCGCCTTCCACGAGGCGATGCTCGGCCGCGGCCTCGAGTCTCCCTACGCCGAGTGGCTGGAGAAGTGGGACGACTCGCGGCCCGACCCGGGCGCGCGCGTCACCGCCCGGGTGCCCGTGGCCGAGTTCTTCCCGGTGCGCGACCGCGCGCTGCTCGCCCACGCCACGCAGATCGACCCCAACGGCCGCTGGTTCGGCATCCCGATGGACCTCCAGCAGGAGGTCTGGCCCACCGAGGACTACGAGCTCGCGCGCTCGCTGGTCTCCGAGGTGGGCGGCGCCGACGAGGACGACCTCTTCGAGGGGGTCCGCGAGCGGGTGGGGGCGTCGTGAGCGCGCCGCTGGTGGTGTGGCGGGTGGCGCTCGCGGCGCCGCCCCCCGGCGCCCCGCCCGGCTCCGAGCGCGGCGAGGAGTTCGGCAAGACCTCGCCGATCGCGCTCGTGGTCATCCTGCTGCTCGGGCTCGCCACCGCCCTGCTGATCCGCTCGATGTCGAAGCGGCTGCGCAACGTGCCCGCGAGCTTCGACGACGTCGACGCGGCGGCCGCCGCAGCGCCCGGGGGGGCCGGACGGCGGGCCCGACGCGAGCGTCGTCGACGCCGCCGTCACGGAGGGGGCCCCCGTGGGGGCCGAGGGGCCGCTGGTCCGAGCGGGTCGCCCTGACCCCACGCGTGTGACGATGGCGGGTATGGCCAACCGGCTCGCCGATGCGCGGAGTCCCTACCTGCGCCAGCACGCGGACAACCCGATCGACTGGCGTCCGTGGGAGCCGGCGGCGTTCACCGAGGCGCGCGAGCGCGACGTCCCGGTGCTGCTGAGCATCGGCTACGCCGCGTGCCACTGGTGCCACGTGATGGCGCACGAGTCGTTCGAGGACGTGGCCACCGCGGCGTACATGAACGAGCACTTCGTCTGTGTCAAGGTCGACCGCGAGGAGCGGCCCGACGTCGACGCGGTCTACATGGAGGCCACGCAGGCGATGACCGGCCAGGGCGGCTGGCCGATGACCTGCTTCCTCACCCCCGCGGGCGACCCGTTCCACTGCGGCACGTACTACCCGGCGCGCCCGTACGGCGGGATGCCGTCGTTCGCCCAGCTGCTCGAGGCCGTGGTCCGCGCGTGGCGCTCCGACGGTGACCGCGTCCGCGAGGCCGCGCGGCAGATCACCGACCGGTTGGCGTCGGTGTCGCGGTCGCTGCCCGCGTCGGCGGTCGACGAGGGCGTGCTCGCGGGGGCGGTCGCGGCCCTCGCCGACGAGGTCGACCAGGACCACGGCGGCTTCGGCACCGACCCCGCCGCGCCGAAGTTCCCGCCGTCGGCGGTGCTCGAGTTCCTCCTGCGCCACCACGAGCGCACCGGGTCGTCCGACGCGCTCGCGATGGTCGAGATCACCACCGAGGCGATGTCGCGCGGCGGGTTGTTCGACCAGCTCGCCGGCGGGTTCGCGCGGTACTCGGTCGACGCCGCATGGGTGGTGCCGCACTTCGAGAAGATGCTCTACGACAACGCGCAGCTGCTGCGCGCCTACGCGCACCTCTGGCGGCTCACCGGCGCGGAGTCGGCGGCGCGGACGACGGCGATGACCGCGGGCTTCCTGCTGCGCGACCTGCGCACCGCCCGAGGGGGGTTCGCCTCGGCGCTCGACGCCGACGCCGCGGGCGAGGAGGGCTCGACCTACGTCTGGAGCCCCGAGGAGCTGGCGGCCGTGCTCGGCGCCGACGAGGGCGCGTGGGCCGCGGAGCTGCTGGGCGTCACCGCCGAGGGCACCTTCGAGCGGGGCGGACGGCCGCTCCACCCTGCGGATGCCGGTCGACCCCGACGACCCGGCGCGCTGGCAGGCCGCCCGCAAGGCGCTGCTCGTCGCGCGGTCGCACCGGCCCCAGCCCGAGCGCGACGACAAGGTCGTCGCCGCCTGGAACGGGCTCGCCGTCACGGCCCTGGTCGAGGCGGCGACGGCCATGGGCCGCGGTGAGTGGCTCGCGGCCGCCCGCCGCGCGGCGGGGCTGCTGCTGCGCGTGCACGTCGTCGACGGCCGCGTGCGCCGCACCTCGCGGGACGGCGCCGTCTCCGACGCGCCCGGCGTGCTCGAGGACCACGCCGCGCTCGCCGAGGCGCTGCTCGCGCTGCACCAGGCCACGGGCGAGGGACGCTGGCTCGACGAGGCGTGCGCGCTGCTCGACCTCGCGCTCGCGCACTTCGCCGAGACCGACGGCGACGGCACGCCGACCGGCCGCTTCTGGGACACCGCCGACGACGCCGAGCCGCTCGTCACCCGCCCCCGGGAGATCACCGACGGCGCCACGCCCTGCGGCTCCTCGCTGCTCGCCGGGGCGCTGCTCACGGCCTCGGTGCTGGTGGGGGGCGAGCGTGCCGCGCACTACCGCGCCGTCGCCGACGACGCGGTGGCGTCCGTCGGTGGGCTGGTGTCGCGCACGCCCGGTTCGCGGGCGGGTGGCTCTCCGTCGCCGAGGCGGCCGCGCGCGGGCCGCTGCAGGTCGCGTCGTCGGCGACGCCGGCGGACCGGACCGGCGGGACCGCGCCTGCCGGAGACCCGGTCGCGGTCGACCGGCTCGCCGAGGTCGCCCGCCGCCGCGCGCCCGGTGGGGCGGTCGTCGTCGTCGGTGAGCCCGACGCGCCCGGCGTGCCGCTGCTCGCCGACCGTCCCACGGTCGACGGCGCGCCCACGGCGTACGTGTGCCGTGGCTTCGTCTGCGACCGCCCCCGCACCGACGTCGACGACCTCGCCCGCGCCCTCGCGCGCTGAGCGTCCCGCTCGTCCCACCCTCCGCTGCTCGCCCTCGGCGAACACGCACGCCTCCGACGTCTGCGTAATGCTGTAATGACAGCAACGACGTGAGAGGAGCAAGTCATGATGGTGGGACGAGGACACCGGGGTCGGCCGGGCGGGGCGCGGGGCGGCCGGGGGCGCGGCGGGCCGTCGCCCGCCGACCTGCCGGCCGTCGACGACCTGACCGGGCTGGCTGGCCGGGCGGTTGCCGGAGGGGTGGTTCGTCGCGGCTCCGGAGATCACCGTCGACCGGGAGGAGATCCTCGTGGTGGGCGAGCTGGCGTCCCCGCGGGTCGCCGACGACACCGACGAGGCCGGCCGGGCGGCGGCCGCGAGCGGGCGTATCGAGCGCTTCCGCGAGGAGACCCGCGACGAGCGGATGGAGGTCGCCCGCCAGGCCGAGCACCGCTACGGCCGCAAGGTGGCGTGGGGTGCGCGGATCAGCCCGCACGAGGAGCTCTTCACCACGCTGTCGGTGCCGGTGATGACGCGGCTGCGCCAGCCCGAGCGCCGGGTGCTCGACACGCTCGTCGACGCCGGGGTGGCCCGGTCGCGGTCCGAGGCGCTGGCCTGGGCGGTCGCCCTCGTGGGCGAGCACACCTCGACGTGGCTGGGCGAGCTGCGCGAGGCGATGACCGCCGTCGACGACCTGCGCACGCGCGGGCCGCGCCTGGACGACGAGGCCGGCGACCGGGACCGGCGACGACCGGCGACGCCCTCAGGCGTAGAGGACCAGCCAGATCGCGACGTGGTGGCAGCTCGCGGCGACCACCGTGGCGGCGTGGAAGAACTCGTGGTACCCGAACGTCGTCGGCCACCCGACGGGGCGCCGCAGCGCGTAGCAGAGCGCACCGAGGCTGTAGAACGCGCCGCCGATGATGAGCAGTACGAGGGCGGCGACGCCGCCGACCTGCAGGAGGTCGGGGATCACGAACACGGCGACCCAGCCGAGCGCCAGGTAGATCGGGACGCCGACCCAGCGGGGGCCGTGGGGCCACGCGAACTTGAGGGCGACCCCGCCCAGGGCGCCGGCCCAGACCACCGCGAGCACCACGGCCCCGGTCGTCGGCGGCATCGCGAGCACCGCGAACGGCGTGTAGGTGCCCGCGATGAAGATGAAGATCATCGAGTGGTCGAGGCGCTTCATCAGCGTGCGGGAGCGGGCGGTGGCCCACGTGCGGCGGTGGTAGAGCGCACTGACCCCGAACACGCCCCACACGGTCAGCGCGTAGACGGCGACCGCGACGGCGGCCTCGCCGGAGACCGTGGCCCCCGCGAGCGCCACGAGCGTGATGCCGGCGGCGACGGCGACGGTGAACGACCAGACGTGGAGCCAGCCCCGCATCCGGGGCTTGAGCGGCACCGGGTCGTCGCGGAGTTCGGTGAGGCTCACGCCGCCAGGGTAGGGGCCCGCGGGCGCCCGTCGCTGCGTCCGTCACGGTGTTCACTCACCCGTCGACCGGACGAACCCCGGCGTGGGCCTCCGCCTCCCGCGCCGCTGCGCGGATCGGCCGTCACCCCGTGACGCGGCCGCCCGCGCCGCGTAGCGTGTCGCGCCGTGACTCTCCGGGAGAAGGTCCGGGACGTCGTCTACTCGGTCTACGAGCGGCGCCTGCGGGCGAAGGTCGCGGCCGGCGACCCGCCCCGGCACGTCGGCGTGATCCTCGACGGCAACCGCCGCTGGGCCCGCGAGGTCGGTCTCGCCGACCCCAGCGCGGGGCACCGCGCGGGCGCCCGCAAGATCGTCGACCTGCTCGACTGGGCCGAGGCGGCCCGGGTGGAGTGCGTGACGCTGTGGCTGCTCTCCACCGACAACCTGCACCGCCCGGCGGCGGAGCTCGACGCGCTGCTCGACATCATCGCGACCGCCGTCGAGGGCCTCGCGGCTCCCGAGCGGCGCTGGCGGCTGCGCGTGGTCGGCGACCCCGAGGCGTTGCCGGACCCGATCGCCGGGCGCCTCGGCGCCGCGGTGGCGAGCACCGAGGGCCGCGACGGGATGGCGGTCAACGCCGCCATCGGGTACGGCGGCCGCCAGGAGATCGCGGACGCGGTGCGCAAGCTGCTGCTCTGGCACGCCGAGGCGGGCACGTCGATCGAGGAGCTGGCCGAGGTGCTCGACGTCGACCACATCGCCGAGCACCTCTACACGTCGGGCCAGCCGGACCCGGACCTGGTCATCCGGACCTCGGGGGAACAGCGCCTCTCGGGATTCCTCATGTGGCAGTCGGTGTACTCGGAGTTCCATTTCGCCGAGGTCTACTGGCCGCAGTTCCGGCGCATCGACTTCCTGCGCGCGCTGCGCGACTACTCGCGCCGCCACCGCCGCTGGGGCGGCTGATCGGAGACCTGATCCCGGGCGCGCGTCGACCCCGGGAGCGGTCCCGCGCTCCCGGGGTCGACACCTTCCCCGCGGCCACCCCCGATGGGTCCCCGCCCCCGACGGGTCGGCGCACCGGCGTTCACGCCCCGCTCAGGAGGCGTTGACCGAGCTGTCCTTGCCCAGGACGTTGAGGCGCGAGACGTCGGCGTGCGCGAGCAGGTTGTCGGCGCTGATCAGGCGGTCGCCCTGCGAGACGGCGGTCTTGTCGCCCTTGCACTCGTCGCCGAAGTTGATCGAGTCGTCCTTGCCCAGGACGTCGAGGCGCGAGATGTCGAGGTTCGACGCGACGTTGTCGAGGCTGAGGAGGCGGTCACCGCTGCTGACGGCGGTCTTGTCGCAGCTGTCGCCGCCGCGGTCGTCGTCGTCGTCGTCGTGGTGGTGCTCGTGGTGGTTGCTGCTGCTGCTGCTCGCGTCGTCGGCCTCGCCGGCGAAGGCCATGCCGGAGAACGACATGATCCCCGCGGTGGCGCCCAGGACGACGATTCCGGCCTTCTTCAGCATGGTGGCTCCCTGTTCGTGGTCGATCCGGTTCGACGGGTTCCGCGACCGATTTCGCGATTTTCGCCGCTACCGGCGGTGCGGCTGACGAGAGAAAAGCTAGCCGGGTCGGGAGAACGGATTCCAGCTCGCCACCCCCATCGAGTGGCCGACAATTCGCACCGCCACTTGAGATACCGGATCGGGGGGATCCGCGGGCGCCACCGACGGCCTAGCGGTGCCCCGCACGGCGGATCAAGTGCGCGCGCAGTGGGCAGCCCTCGACACCCGGGTGTCGTATTCAGCCCGCGCCCCACCCGGACGAGGGGGCCGCGGGTACTGTCGGTCGACGGCGTGAGGAGAGCGGTGCGGCGACGGTCGGTGGTGGGTTCTCGGCCCGAGCCGACGCCGGGATCGGGCGCTCCCGCTCCGGTGCCGACGTCCGATCCGGGCTGGGCGTACGTCCGGCTCGCGCGCCGGCTCGACCGCGTCGTGCCCGGCGTGCTCGACGCCGACCTCGGCGATCCGGCGCAGGCCGCGCGCGTCGGCGCCGAGCCGCCGCCCGAGCCCCTCGCCCTGGCCCGTGAGGCCGACCAGCGCCGCGAGGCCCTCGCGGGGGCCGGCCTGCCCGGGCGGCGTCGTGCGGTGCTCGAGGGCCAGCTGGCCGCCGTCGGCGTCATCGCGCGTCGGGCGGCCGGCGTCGGGCCGCCGTTCGTCGAGGAGGTCCGTTCGAGTCTCGGGGTCGACGTCGCGCGCGGCGACCCCGATCGCTACCGCGCGGCGCACGACGAGCTGGCGACGCTGCTGCCCGGGCGGGGCGCCCTGCCCGAGCGGCTGGCCCGGTTCCGCGAGGGCGACCGCGTCGACCCGGCCGACCTCGGGGTGGCCGTCCGGGCGCTCGCCGACGCCCTGCGCGAGCGCACCGCGGCCCTGGTCGGGCTGCCCGCGGGGGAGCGCGTCGACGTCGAGGTCGTCGACGCGGCGCCGTGGAGCGGCTTCAGCCGTCGCGCCGGGCCGCGCCACTCGGTGGTCTCGGTGAACGCGGCGGCGGGGCACCGGCTGGCGCACCTGCCGCTGCTCGTGGCCCACGAGACCTACCCCGGGCACCACACCGAGCACTGTCGGATGGAGGCCGTGGCCGACCCGCTGCTCGAGCGCACCGTGCTGCTCGCCCGCAGCCCGCAGAGCCTGGTCGCCGAGGGTGCCGCCGAGCTCGCGCTGCACGCGCTCGTCGGGCCGGGCTGGGGGCGCTGGAGCGCCGAGGTGCTCGCCGGCGCCGGGCTGCGTGCCGACCCGGGGCTGGCGAGGCCGTCGGCGAGGCGGTCGAGCGGGCGATGGACGGGTTGGCCGAGGTCCGCCAGGACGCCGCGCTGATCCTGCACGCGTCGGGCGGCGGCGGTCGTGCCGACGCCGAGGCCGCCGCGCTCGCGCACCTGCGGCGCTGGCTGCTCATCGACGACGACCGCGCCCGGCGGATGCTCGAGTTCCTCGCCCACCCCCGGTGGCGCACCCACACCACGACCTATGTCGAGGGCGCGCGGCTGCTGCGTCCCTGGCTCGCCGCCCGGCCACCGGGACAGCCGCTGCTCGCCCGGTTCGCACGCCTGCTCGACGAGTCGTGGACGCCCGCGACCCTGCGCGTCACCTCCCTGCCGCCCGCCGGCGTCGTGCCTCGTCCCTGACCGGGATGCGAGGCCGGAGCGACGAACGGTCATCCGCCGTTCACAAAGTGACCCACGTCACGATTTGCGCGCGTTCGGCGCGCGACAGCGACCGGTCACCGGCGGTAGCGTCCGCCGCGACGCATCCGTGACCGATACGGAGCGTTCGGGAGGCCGGAGAGCGTGACAGGTCGAGGCGGATCGGGACCCGGGACCGGGGACGTGCGCGGCGACGCCCGCGGCGCCCCCGCCCCCCGGTCGGCCCGGCTCGCGGGAGGACCGGCACCCGGTCCGCTCGCGCGTCGGCGGCACCGCCGCCGCGGTCGCACACCCCGGCTCGGTAGGCCACCCGTTCCGACCAGGAACACGGGGACCCGGGTGCCGGGGCCCGCGAGGGAGATGCGATGAGCGCAGAGCCTGCCGTGCCCCGCACCTACGTTCTCGACACCTCGGTGCTGCTCAGCGACCCGTGGGCCCCCACGCGGTTCGCCGAGCACGAGGTCGTCCTCCCGCTCGTGGTCGTCTCCGAGCTCGAGGGCAAGCGCCACCACCCCGAGCTCGGCTGGTTCGCCCGCGAGGCGCTGCGCCTGCTCGACGACCTGCGCATCCGTCACGGCCGGCTCGACGCGCCGATCCCGATGACGGACGAGGGCGGCACGCTGCGCGTCGAGCTCAACCACACCGACCCGTCGGTGCTGCCCGCCGGCTTCCGCACCGGCGAGAACGACAGCCGGATCCTCGCGTGCGCGTCGAACCTCGCCGCCGAGGCGCTCGCCGCGGGCCGTCCGGGCGCGGTCACCCTGGTCACCAAGGACATGCCGCTGCGGGTCAAGGCCGCGGCGGTGGGCCTGCCCGCCGACGAGTACCACGGTCAGGACGTCAAGGGCTCCGGCTGGACCGGGATGGCCGACCTCGACGCGGCGCCGCAGGAGATCACCGACCTGTTCGCCTAGGGCGTCGCCGACGTCGAGGCGGCCCGCGAGCTGCCGTGCCACACGGGCCTGCGCCTGCTGGGCGGGGGCTCGTCCGCGCTGGGGCGCGTGACGCCCGACAAGCAGGTCCGCCTCGTGCGCGGCGACCGCGACGTGTTCGGGCTGCACGGCCGCTCCGCCGAGCAGCGCATCGCCCTCGACCTGCTCACCGACCCCGACATCGGCATCGTCTCCCTCGGCGGGCGGGCCGGGACCGGCAAGTCGGCCCTCGCCCTGTGCGCCGGCCTCGAGGCCGTGCTCGAGCGCCAGCAGCACCGCAAGATCATCGTCTTCCGGCCGGTCTACGCGGTCGGCGGGCAGGATCTCGGCTACCTGCCCGGCGGCGGCGACGAGAAGATGGCGCCCTGGGCGCAGGCCGTCTTCGACACCCTCGGCGCGCTGGTGTCCACCAACGTCGTCGAGGAGGTCATCGAGCGCGGCATGCTCGAGGTGCTGCCGCTGACCCACATCCGCGGGCGCTCCCTGCACGACGCGTTCGTCATCGTCGACGAGGCCCAGTCGCTCGAGCGCAACGTGCTGCTCACCGTGCTCTCCCGGCTCGGGACCAACTCGCGGGTCGTGCTCACCCACGACGTCGCCCAGCGCGACAACCTGCGGGTGGGCCGGCACGACGGCGTCAACGCGGTCATCGAGAAGCTCAAGGGCCACCCGCTGTTCGCCCACGTCACGCTGACCCGCTCCGAGCGCTCGCCCATCGCCGCCCTCGTCACCGACATGCTCGAGGGCGACCGGGACTCGTAGCCCACGCTCTGGTTCTGACCGAAGGGCACCATCGCTCGCCTCTACCGGCCGATGGTGCCCTTCGGTCGTTACCGGCCGCTGTCGTGGTCGTGCGGCGCCCAGCCGTCGTCTTGCCGACCGGTGGTGCCGTTCGGTCAGAACGCTGCGCCGGTCACCAGCCGGTGGGCAGGGGGCGGCCCTCGGCGAAGCCGGAGGCCGACTGCACGCCGAGCAGCGCGCGGGCGTGGAACTCCTCGAGCGTGGCGGCGCCGGTGTAGGTGCAGGCGGAGCGCACGCCGGCGCAGATGGCGTCGAGCAGGTCCTCGACGCCCGGCCGTGCGGGGTCCAGGCGCATCCGCGAGGAGGAGATGCCCTCCTCGAACAGGCCCTTGCGCGCGCGGTCGAACGCCGAGTCGGCGCGGGTGCGGGCCGTGACCGCCCGCTTCGAGGCCATGCCGAACGACTCCTTGTACGGGGCGCCCGACTCGTCGCGCTGCAGGTCGCCGGGCGACTCGTAGGTGCCCGCGAACCACGACCCGACCATCACCGCCGACGCCCCCGCCGCGAGGGCCAGGGCGACGTCGCGCGGGTAGCGCACGCCGCCGTCGGCCCAGACGTGCCCGCCGGCGTCGCGCGCGGCCCCGGCGCACTCGAGCACCGCGGAGAACTGCGGCCGCCCGACGCCGGTCATCATCCGCGTCGTGCACATGGCGCCCGGGCCGACGCCGACCTTGACGACGTCGGCGCCCGCCTCGAGCAGGTCACGGGTGCCGGCGGCGGTGACGACGTTGCCCGCGACGAGCAGGACGCCCGGCGCCGCGGCGCGCGCGGTGGCCAGCGCGGTCAGCATCTTCTCCTGGTGGCCGTGCGCGGTGTCGACGACGAGCACGTCGACCCCGCCTGCGAGCAGCTCCTTCCCGCGGGTCGCGACGTCGCCGTTGACCCCGAGCGCCGCCGCGACGCGCAGCCGCCCGGACGCGTCCAGGGCGGGGGTGTAGACCTCGGCGCGCAGCGCGGCGGTCCGGGTGAGGATGCCCGCGAGCCGGCCGTCGGCGTCGACGCCGAGGGCCGGACCGGTCGACGACGACGAGCTCAGGGCGTCGAAGACGGCACGGGGCGCCGTCGAGGTCGGCAGCGTGACGGCGGGGGAGACGACGTCGCCGAGGCGGGTGAAGCGGTCGACGCCCGAGCACGCCGCCTCGGTGACGACGCCGTGCGGCCGCCCGCCCTCGTCGACGACGACCACCGCGCCGTGGGCCCGCTTCGACACGAGGTTGAGCGCGTCGGCGACGGCGTCGCCCGCGTGCAGCACGACCGGGGTGTCCCACACCGGGTGGCGGGACTTGACCCCGGCGACGATGTCGGCCACCGCGTCCGGGTCGACGTCCTGCGGGATCACCGCGAGCCCGCCGCGGCGCGCGAGCGTCTCGGCCATGCGCCGGCCGCTGACGGCGGTCATGTTCGCCGCGACCACCGGCACCGTGGCGCCGCTGGCGTCGGCAACGGCGAGGTCGACGTCGAACCGCGACGCCACCGCCGACCGCTCGGGGACGAGGAAGACGTCGTCGTAGGTCAGGTCATGGCCGATGGAGCCGGGCGCGTGCCCGTCGAGGAAGCGCACGTGGCGCGACCTACCCGCCGCCGGCCTCACGGCCGACGGCCGCTTTCGGTGACCATCGGCGACGTCGCCAGCCGCCGGGCGCTCAACCGCGCCACGCTGGCCCGCCAGTCGCTGCTGGAGCGGGGGACCGGGTCGGCGCTCGACCTCGTCGCCCACCTCGGCGGCCTGCAGGCCCAGGAGCCCCACGAGCCCTTCGTCGGGCTGTGGTCGCGGCTCGCGGGGTTCACCCCGCACGACCTCGACGCCCTGCTCGTCGAGCGCCGCGTCGTGCGCACCCACCTGATGCGCCACACCGTCCACCTCGTCACCGCCGACGCGCTCGGCGACGAGCTGTCGTCCCGATGCTGCGCCAGCGAATGCGCGGTGTCCTCGCCGGGCGCGGCGCGGAGATCGACGACGCCGAGCTCGCCGCCCTCGCCGAGCCGCTGTTCGCCGCCGAGCCGCGCATCGTGCCCGAGGTTGCCCGCCTGCTCGCCGAGCGGTGGCCCGAGGTCGACCACCGCGCGCTCGGCTCGCTGCCCGGCGTGCTCCCACTGCTCCAGCTGCCCCCGCGGGCGACCTGGGGCGTGACGGCCCCCGCGGTGACCACGACGTACGCCGCCTGGCTCGGCCGCGCCCCCGACACGGCCTCCGACGACGCCCACGACGCCCTCGTGCTGCGCTACCTCGCCGCCCACGGCCCCGCGGCGAGCGCCGACCTGCGCGCCTGGTGCGGCATCGCCGGGCTGCCCGCCGCGGTGGCGCGGGTGCGCGAGGGGCTCGTGGCGTTCCGTGACGAACGCGGCCGCGAGCTGCTCGACCTGCCCGACGCCCCGCGGCCCGACGAGGACGTCCCGGCGCCGGTGCGGTTCCTGCCCGCCTTCGACAACGTCGTGCTCGGCTACGACGACCGCAGCCGCGTGATCGACGACGCGCACAAGGGGCTGTCGATCACCGGAGGTGCTGGTCGACGGCCGGTCGGCTGGACGGTGACCGACGGCGTCGTCGTCCCGCTGACCCGCTTCACCCGGGCCGACCGGGCCGCCGTCGCCGAGGAGGGGCGCGCGCTCGCCGCGTTCCTCACCGACGGCGCCGACCGCGTGCGGGTCGCCGCGTCGCCCCCGAATTCTCTTCCAGGATCGATCGCGGGTCGAACGTCGCGCGGGTCGACGAGCGGCCCGGGCCGCACCACATCGCGGAGGCGTACCTGATGCTCGGCACTACCGCGGAGGCCCGGCGCCGTCGGCGCGCTTCACCCCGATGGACCGGTGGACGCCCGCCGTTGTCGAGCAGTACGAGCGACTTCGCCCGGCGCCTCGAGGAGTCCGGCGAGTTCGTCGACGCCCAGGCGCTGTCGGACCAGGGCGCGTTCGTGCGCTTCGACGGTGAGGGCAGGCCCCCGGTCACCGACGGCCCGTTCGCCGAGACCAAGGACCTCATCGCCGGCTGGATGATCATCGACGTGGAGTCGTGGGAGCGGGCGGTCGAGCTCGCGGGGGAGCTGTCGGCCGCGCCGGGCGCCGGCGGCGAGCCGATCCACGAGTGGCTCGAGGTCCGGCCGTTCCTCACCGCCTCCTCCCCGGCCGAGGGCTGAGCCCGGCGTGGACGAGTCGCTGCTGCGGGAGCTCGTCCCCGCGGTGATCGGTGTCCTCGGCCGGCGCGGCGCCGACTTCGCGTCGGCCGAGGACGCGGTGCAGGAGGCGTGACCTGCTGGCCGACGGGCCGCGTGGTGGGCTGGCTGGTCCCACCTCATGCGCCACACCGTCCTCCGTCGCCGCCCGGTCGACGACGCGCTCGCCTGGCGGGCCCTGCACGAGCCGATGCTGCGGTGGGGCGGGCTGCCGGCGCGCGGGCCGACCCGTCGACCCCGACGGGCACCGACGCGGCTGCGCCGCTGTTCTCGCCCCGCGGCGCGCACCGCGCCCGACGCCGCCCGGGCGGTGGCCGCGGGCTGGCCCGACGTCGACCACCGTGCGCTGGTCCACCTCGTTCTCGAGGCGCCGCTGGTCCAGCGGATCAGCGGGCGCTGTGGGCGTCACCGCGCCCGGGTGACCACGCTCGACGCGGCCGGCGACGAGCTCGCCACCGTGCGAGCGCCGACGCCCCCGACGCCCTGGGCCTGCGCTCCCTCGCGGCGTCCGGCCCGGCCGCGAGCGCCGACCTCCGCGCGTGGTGCGGCGTCGCGGGCCTCCCCGCCGCCGTGACGCGGGTGCGCGACCGGCTCGTGGCTTCCGCGACGAGCGCGGGCGGGAGCTGCTCGACCTGCCCGACGCCCCGCGCCCCGACGAGGACGTCCCCGCGCCCGTCCGGTTCCTGCCGGCGTTCGACAACGTGGTGCTGGGCTACGACGACCGCAGCCGCGTCATCGACGACGCCCACCGCCCTGGTCGTCGATCACCGGTGCCCGGTTCGTGCTGGTCGACGGCCGGGTGGCGCGACCGTGGCTCGGCGCCGCCGGCGGGTCGTCACCGTGACGCCCGCTCGGCGATTCGCCCCGCGCCGACCTGGGTGCCGTCGCCGAGTGGACGGGCCGCCCTCGCGACTCACCCGTGGTCCGACGGCGCGAGCGTGCCGTGGCGCTCGGTCGCGGCCGACGGCGCGAGGCCGGGCTCGCCGCGCTCGCCCGATCGACCCCGCCGGGCCCTCGCCCGCTGCCGTCGCCGCTGACCTCGGAGAGTTGCGCGAGCGGGCGGTCAGCGATGAGGGAGCGACCGGGTCGCCTCGGCGACGCCGGCCGCCCCCGCGTTCGCCGGGTCGGTCGGCGCGGCGAGACGGCGACGACGAGGCGGCGCGGCTGCGGCGGCCCCGACGCCCGTCGTTCGGCCCCTCGCCCTGCGCCCCGCTGCCGGTCTTGTCGCCACCCGCCCCGGTCGGGCACTCCGATCGCGGATCTGCGCCGGTGCCGGTGGGTTGGCCTCGGCAGGGCGACGGCGGTCACGAGCGGCGGCGGGGCGGGGGCGTCACCGACGCCGAGCGCGTTCAGGTCGCGGGCCACGGCGGCCGGGGTGGTCGTGTCGCGCTCGTCGCCCGCCAGTGACGTTGACGCTCAGCGCGGTCGAAGCGGCCACCGGTCGTCGTTGGCGACCGGATCAGGCCGCGACGGCTGCCGGCCCGCCAGCTCCTCGAGCAGCAGGTTCTGCGCCGTGTTGTCGCTGACGCGCGATCGGCGGCGATCGCAGAGCTCGGCGTGGTCATCCCCGTCGCGACGCGCTCGCGGGTCCGCGGCGACGCACGACCTGGTCGGCGGTGTAGCGCACCACGCGGTCGAGCTGCCCGGGCTGGTCGGCGGATCGCCGCACGGCGCGCGACGGGAACTTGCCGTGGAGCGGCAGGGCGCTCGTCCGCCCGGTGCGTCGAGCGTCGGTTCGGTCGCCGTGTCGTCGCTGACGCCGAGCCGCCCGTCGACAGCGGGTCGGCGATCGTCGCGCCGGTCGCCTGCTTCGCCTTCCCGACCGGCGAGTTCCCGCCCGCGATCTGCTCGGGCGTCCAGCGGATCCTGCGCTCGAGCTGTGCGGGCTGGTCGGCGGTGCGGCGCAGCACGGCGGCGACGGTCGAGGACCTGCCTGCGGCGGTCAGCAGGCCGCGTCGTCGGCGCGTCACCCGGCGATCGTCCCCGGCCGGGGTCGCCGGCGTCGGGCACAGCGCGCGCCGGGCCGCCGAGGACCTCGTCGACCGTCGACGAGGTCGCGCCGCCGCGGGCGTGGAGCCGACGGTGTCGGCCCAGGACCAGCGCTCGACGGCGTCGGCGTCGGGCCACGAGGGCGTCGCGGGGCGAGGTCGTCGCCCTCCCGAGCGACGCACACGGCGACGATCCCGGTCGGTTCGTGACGGGTCAGGCGGATCTCCATGTGCCGAGTGTGCGCCTCGGAGTGAAGATCGGCAACGTCGTCACCAGCAGTGATCGTTCAGACGCGCAGGGCGCGCACCGTGTCGACGGTGTCGGCCTCCGCCGGGGGCTTGTCGTCGCGGTAGCGCACGACGCGGGCGAAGCGCAGGGCGACGCCGCCGGGGTAGCGGGTGGAGGTCTGGGCGCCGTCGAGGGCGATCTCGACGACGATCTCGGGGCGCAGGTACACGGTGTGGGCGTCGCGGTGGGTCTCGTGGGCCGGGAAGGTCTCGGTCTGCCACGCCAGTGTCGCGTCGGTCATGCCCTTGAACGTCTTGCCCACCATGACGAAGTCGTCGCCGTCGCGCGCGCCCAGGTGGATGTTCGACAGCATCCCGCGCCGGCGCCCCGACCCCCACTCGCAGGCGAGGACGACGAGGTCGAGGGTGTGCACCGGCTTGACCTTCTGCCACGCCCGCCCCCGCCGACCCGCCGAGTAGACGGAGTCGAGCGCCTTCACCATCGACCCCTCGTGGCCCGCGGCGAGCGACGCCGCACCGCGTCGTGGGCCTCGTCGGCTGGGGCGACGACGCCGGGGATGACGCGGTCGGGCGCGATCGCCAGCAGGGCCTCGCGGCGGGCCGACAGCGGCTCGTCGACGAGGTCGACGCCGTCGCGGTGCAGGCAGTCGAAGAACCACGGCCGCGCCGCGTCGGTGGGGGCCGTGCCGCTCGACACCCGCTTCATCGTCTCCTGGAACGCGCGCGGGCGGCCCTCGTCGTCGAGGGCGAGCGTCTCGCCGTCGAGCACGACCGAGGTCACGGGCAGGGCGCGCAGCAGCGCGACGGTCTCGGGCACCTCGGCGGTGATGTCGCGCAGCGTGCGGGTGAACACGCGCACCTCGTCGCCGCGGACGTGGCACTGGATGCGGGCGCCGTCGAACTTCTGCTCGACGACGACGTCGGCGCCCAGCTCGGCGAGCGCGTCGTCGACCGAGTCGCCGGGCGAGGCCAGCATCGGGCGCACGGGGCGCAGGACCTCGAGCCCGCCCGATCGCCGCGCCAGGTCGTCGCCGGCGTCAGCGACCGTCACGCCGTGTGCGGGCAGGCGCCCGGAGAGCATGAACGCGCGGCGCACCGTCGTCGGCGGGCACCCCGCTGCCCGTCGCCTCGCGCCCGCGCCGAGGCGACGGCCTCCACCATCAGCCCCTCGAGGGCGCCCTGGCGCAGCTCGCCGCCGAGCAGCCGCACGAGGAAGCGGCCCTCGTCCTCGGTCGCCGCGCCCAGCAGGCCCTCGAGCTCGCTCGTCCGCCGCGCACCGACGCCGGCACCCGAGCCCGCCAGCGCCGCGAGCCGGTCGAGGGCGGCGTCGACCTCGCCCACCGAGAGCGTCGACGCCGGTGCGGGAGCGGCGTCCAGTCCCGAGAGCGTGCGCCACCCGATCCCCGTGCGGCCCTGCAGCATCTCGCCCGCGAGCCACGCGGTGACGGGACGGACCTCGTCGTCGCCGGCCGCCGACAGGACGCCCGACAGCGCGGCGACCTTCGCCTTGCGCGAGCGGGTCGCGGCGACGTCGCCCGACGCCGCCACGACCTCGCTCAGCAGCACGGTGCCTCCACGCCCGCCGGCATGATCGAGTACGGATACGGACGTTGAACGTCAGCGGTGGTACTCCGCTGACGTCTCCCAACTGGTCCACCCGGGTCATCGCCAGCACGTCGAGGGCCTCGTCGAGCTGCTCCTGGGTGATCGTGCCGTTCGCGACGTAGCCGTCGTCGGTGATGACCTCGCGGATCGTGCGCCGCTCCTTCATCGCCTTCTTGGCGATCTTCGCCGCCTCCTCGTAGCCGATGAGGCGGTTGAGCGGGGTGACGATCGCCGAGGACGACTCGGCGTAGCGCCGGCACGCCTCCTCGTCGGCCTCGGTGTTCTCGAGGACGCGGTCGGCGAGCAGCCGCGCGACGTTGGCGAGCAGCGTGGCCGACTCGAGCACGTTGCGGGCCATCACCGGCATCATGACGTTGAGCTCGAGGTTGCCCTGGGTGCCCGAGAAGGCGACGGTCGCGTCGTTGCCGATGACCTGGGCGCAGACCATCATCGTGGCCTCGCAGATCACCGGGTTGACCTTGCCCGGCATGATCGAGCTGCCCGGCTGCAGGTCGGGGATGCGGATCTCGGCGAGGCCGGTGGAGGGCCCCGACGACAGCCAGCGCAGGTCGTTGGCGATCTTGTAGAGGCTCACGGCGACGGTGCGCAGCGCGCCGGACGCCTCGACGAGCCCGTCGCGCGCGCCCTGGGCCTCGATGTGGTCGCGCGCCTCGGTCAGCTCGTCGAGCCCGGTCGACTCGCGCAGCTTCTCGGTCACCCGGGCCCCGAAGCCCTCCGGGGTGTTGATCCCGGTGCCGACCGCGGTGCCGCCGATCGGCAGCTCGGCCAGGCGCGGCAGCGTGGCGCGCAGCCGCTCGACGCCGTGGCCGGTCTGCGTGGCCCAGCCGCCGGCCTCCTGGCCCAGGGTGATCGGCACGGCGTCCATGAGGTGCGTCCGCCCGGCCTTGACCACGTGGCGCCAGTCCTGCGCCTTGCGGTTCAGCACCGAGGCGAGGTGGTCGAGGCCCGGGATGGTGTCGCGGACGACGGCCTCGGTGGCCGCGAGGTGGATCGTCGTCGGGAACGTGTCGTTGGAGCTCTGCGAGGCGTTGACGTGGTCGTTCGGGTGGACCTTCCCGCCCGACGCGCGGCTCGCGAGGGTCGCGATCACCTCGTTGGCGTTCATGTTCGAGCTGGTGCCCGACCCGGTCTGGAACACGTCGATCGGGAACTCGCCGTCGTGCGCGCCCGACGCGACCTCGTCGGCGGCCGCGGCGACGGCGTCGGCGATCCCGCCGTCGAGCACCCCCAGGTCCTTGTTCACCCGCGCGCAGGCGGCCTTGAGCAGCCCGAGCGCCCGGATCTGGCTGGGCTCGATCGGGCGCCCGGAGATGGGGAAGTTCTCCACGGCGCGCTGGGTCTGCGCGGCGTACAGGGCCCGCGCGGGGACCTGGACCTCGCCCATCGTGTCGTGCTCGGTCCGGAACTCTCCGTTGGCGGCGTCGCTCATGGCGCGCAGTGTGCCGGACGGGCCACGGGGCGGCGTCGCTGGACCTCGGCCCCGCTCAGGGGGTGATCGACCTGCACGCCGTCGCCGGGCCGCAGGGGTTCGTAGCGGACCGCTGCGCGTCGTCGTCGTCCGCCCAGCCGGATGCAGCCGTGCGAGCGCCCGAGCTGGAGTTGTTCCCCTCGTGGAAGGGCGATCGCGTCGGGCGAAGAACACCGAGTTGGGCATCGGCACGTCGTAGAGGTTGCTGACGTGGTCGGCGTCCTCCTGCCGCAGTCCGACCGCGAACGTCCCGGTCGGGCTCGGGTCCGACTTCGCACCCGTGGGCCGATGTCGACCGGACCGTGGGTCACCCGGCGTACGCCGTCCCGGGCCGTCGGTGCAGTCCGGCGTCGCCTTCTGTTCGAGAGGTCGACGCAGGCCTTCGCCGTCAGGTCGATCGCGCGGTCGGGCGCCGTCGGGCGGCGGCGAGGCACGGCCGGGCAGCGGGGTGGTCGTCCGGACGTCCCCGACGACGGCGACGTCGTCGGCGGAGAACCGCTGTCGACGCGTCACCAGGCCTGGACGGGCGGTGAGCTGGCCGGGTCGGGCGCGGTGGGTCGCGCGCGGCGTCGGCCGGCCGGCGGCGATCCGGTCGCCACCGCGCGGCGCAGACCGTGGCCGCGACGGCGAGCGAGCGGGCGGAGGTGTCGACGTCGACGCGGGGGATGCCGGTGGGCCACCTCACCGCGCCGCACCGGTCGGGCGAGGAACGGTCCCCGACCGGCATCCCCGGAATGCCCTGTCGGATCCGCCCCGTCTCGTCGTAATCGCTCCGTGAGCGAAACGTGACCGCGACGGCACGGGTCGGTCAGCTCTGCGCGTTGCCCCAGACCAACGGGTCGTCGTCGTCCCCGCCGCCGGCGGCGGAGAAGTCGACGGCGGAGTACTCGCGCAGCTTGCGCAGGCGGTGCCAGGCGTCGATCATCCGGACGGTGCCGGACTTGGAGCGCATGACCAGCGACTGGGTGCTCGCGCCCCCCGCCCGGTAGTGCACGCCGCGCAACAGGTCGCCGCTGGTCACCCCGGTGGCGCAGAAGAAGATCTCCTCGCCGCGTACCAGGTCGCCGGTGCGCAGCACGCGGTCGAGGTCGTGACCGGCCGCGATCGCCTTCTCGCGCTCCTCGTCGTCCTTCGGCCAGAGCTTGGCCTGCAGCTCGCCGCCCATGCAGGCCAGCGCGCACGCCGAGATGATGCCCTCGGGGGTGCCGCCGACGCCGAGCAGCACGTCGACCCCGCTCTCGGGCCGGGCGGCGGCGATGGCGCCGGCGACGTCGCCGTCGGAGATGAAGCGGATGCGCGCGCCGGCGTCGCGGATCTCCTTGACCAGCCGGTCGTGGCGCGGGCGGTCGAGCACGACGACGGTGACGTCGGAGACCTCGCCGCCCTTCGCCTTCGCGATCGCCCGCAGGTTCTCGCGCACCGGGCGCTCGATGTCGACCACCCCGGCGCAGTCGGGGCCGACCGCGAGCTTGTCCATGTAGAACACGGCCGACGGGTCGAACATGGCGTCCCGCTCGGCGACGGCGAGCACGGCCAGCGCGTTCGGCATGCCCTTGCTCATCAACGTGGTGCCGTCGACGGGGTCGACCGCGACGTCGCAGTACGGACCCTCGCCGTTGCCGACCTCCTCGCCGTTGAACAGCATCGGCGCCTCGTCCTTCTCGCCCTCGCCGATGACGACGACGCCGCGCATCGACACCGAGCTGACGAGCTTGCGCATCGCGTCGACGGCCGCGCCGTCGCCGCCGTTCTTGTCGCCGCGCCCGACGAAGCGCCCGGCGGCCATCGCAGCGGCCTCGGTGACCCGCACGAGATCGAGCGCGAGGTTGCGGTCGGGCCGCTCGCTGTCGGTCGGGTGGGGGGACTCCTGCGGGCTCACCGGGGGGCACCTCCGGGTGCGGCGGTCCAGGGACGGGCGAACCGCCATCCTCGCAGATCGGGCGCGCCGCGCACCCCGTCCGAACACGGGCGGGCCCGTGTCAGGGCTCGCTGGAACGATGGAGGGGTGAGCGAGCAGAACGGGCGCGGTACGGGGAACGAGATCTCGGCGCTGATCCGCGGCACGCTGGTGCTCGGGGTCGTCGTGCTGGTCGTCGCCGGGCTCCTGCGGACCTGCAGCTTCGCCCCGGGCGCCGCCGAGATCGACCGGTCGACGCTGCCGCACGTCGACGTCGCGACCGCTGGCGCGGCGAGTCGCCGACGGTGCCCTTCGCCCTGCGCGTGCCCACCCTGCCGCCGGGCTGGTTCGCGCAGTCGCAGGACGTGGTGGGCCTCCCCGACGGCAGGCGGCGCGGTGCGGGTCGGTGGCTGACGCCCGTCGACGCGTTCGCGCGCCTGGTGCAGACCGACGCCGACGCGGGCCGCCGTCGTCGTCTCGAGCAGGGCGACCCGGCGCCGCGCGGGACCGTCGACGCGGCGGGCGCCGCTGGACGGTGCACTCCGGTGCGCGCGGCGAGCCGCTGTGGGTGACCGACGTCGACGGGACGCGCCTGCTGGTGACCGGCGGAGCGAACGCGGCCGACCTGACCACGCTCGCCTCGGCGAGCGGTGCGGCGCGACCCCTCCCGCGGTGACCTCCGAGTCGGTCGGGGGGTCCGTGGCGTGGTTCGGGCCACTCCGGGGGGTTGGCCCTGCTGGGCGTATGCCGGACGGTGACACCGCGGGTCACACCGCGCGGGCAACCGAGCCACGTCGAGCCGCCCGGACGGGGCGCGGCAGGAGGTGGCCGAGATGGCCGACGTGTCTCGCCTTCCATGGGCGATCAGCGACTACTGGGACTGGCAGCGGCACGCGGCGTGCCGGGGCATGAACCAGGAGATGTTCTTCCATCCCGACGGCGAGCGCGACCCCTCGCGCAGCCGCCGGGTGGCCGCCGCCCAGGAGGTGTGCGCGTCCTGCCCGGTGCAGGACCCGTGCCGCGACTGGGCCCGGTCGGTGCAGGAGCCCTACGGCGTGTGGGGCGGCGAGAGCGAGGACCAGCGCCGGCACGCGATCGCCCGGAGCAGGCGCGGCGACCGCACGCCGACCTGACCGGCGGCGGGGCTCACGACAGGACGCGCGTGCCGAGGTGGTGGCAGGCCAGCAGGGCGAGCTCGACGGCGAGGCGGTCGTCCTCGGCCGAGCCCACCGGCTGCCCCAGCGCCTCCTCGGCGCGCCGCAGCCGGTAGTGCACGGTGTTCTTGTGCAGGTGCAGCGTCGCCGCGGCCTCGGTCGAGCTGCCGCCGGCGCTCAGGTAGGTGTGCACCGTGGCCCGCAGCCGCGCCATGTTCTCGTCGTCGCGCGCGAGGTCGCCCAGCGTGCGGGTCACCCACGCCCGCAGGTCCTCCGGACTCTGCGTGAGCATCGCGATCGGGGCGACGTCGGCGTAGTCGAGCACGGGCTCTCCTGCGTCGCCGAGCTCGAGCATCGACAGCGCCAGTAGCGCCTCGCGGTGGCTCGCGCGGAACCCGTCGAGGCCCGCGCCGGGCGCCCCGAGCGCGATCCGCACGCCGGGACCGCCGGGCGGCGTCGAGCACAGGGCGGCGAGCCGCGCGGGATCGGGCCGCGGGCAGGTCGTCGCGCTCCACCACACCCACAGCCGGTCCTGGTCGGCGAGCACGCAGAGCGGCGGGCGGCCGGTGACCGGCGTCAGGTCCGGCCTCGAGCGCGCGCAGCCGATGCCGCCGCCGTCGGCGTCCCAAAGCACCGCCGCGACGTGCCAGTTGCGCAGCGACGCACCGAGCGTCGCCTCGGCCGCCCCGACGTCGAGGCTCGGCGTGGCCAGCACCGCCCGGATCCCGGCCACGCGGGCCGCGTCGGACCGGGCGTTCCACTGGCGGCGCTCGTCGGAGTAGATGTCGATGAGCGCCTCGATGACGCGGTCGATGTAGCGGTCGGTCCGCTGCGCGACGAGGGCGGCGACCTCGAGGGCGGTGGCCGTCGGCAGGTCGAGCCGGGCCACCTCGCGCAGGGCCCGCTGGCCGAAGAGGTGCTCACCGAGTCGATAGGCCCGCAGCAGCGCCTCGAGCGAGAGGTCGCGGCGTGCGAAGCGCCGCGCGTACTCGGCCGCGGCGGTGGGCACGGCCACGTGCTCGACGGCGATGCCGTGGGTCAGCATGTCGACGATCGCCGCGAGGTTGGCCCCGGTGCTCGCGACCATCAGCTCGCGCAGGGCGTCGTCGCCGCGGAACTCGGCGATGACGTCGAGGAAGTGGTCCGCGAGCTCGTGGGTCAGCCCGTCGAGGTCGGGCTCGATCCGGCGGGCGACCTCGCCGACCGCGGCCTCGACGGTCGTCTCGTCGCTGACCTGCACCGGAAGGACGGTACTCGCCGCCGTTGTGCCCCCGGCACAAGGTCCGCGGGCAACTTCGTGACCTCGTCATATGGTCTCGATCACAGCGATCTTCCTAGGGTTTGCGCCGTCGGAGCAGTGGTCAGCGGAGGGAGCACGACCGCAGATGGGGTTCAAGAACGGTGACTTCCCACCGGTGGAACCGGACGAGTTCCTCCAGCGTCCGCTGTTCGACCGGACGAGGACGCTCGCGCTGCACTGGGTCGAGTACGGCTTCGGATCGCCCCGGATGATCCACACGACCTACGTCCTCAAGCTGGTGTTCCTCTACCTGGGCCTGGGCTTCTTCCTGGCCACCTGGAGCTCGGGCGCCGGCTCGCTGTTCGACCCGCTGACCTGGTGGGACCAGCCGATCGTCTACCAGAAGATGCTCATCTGGACGATGTTCCTCGAGACCGTCGGTCTCGCGGGATCGTGGGGCCCCCTGGCCGGCAAGTTCAAGCCGAGGACGGGCGGGGCGCGGTTCTGGGCGCGGGTCGGCACGATCCGCAGGCCCCCGTGGCCGGGCAAGGTCCCGTTGACCGCGGGCGACAGCCGGACCCCGATCGACGTGGTCCTCTACGTCGGGCTGCTGGTCGCGCTGTTCTACCCCGTGGTCGCGCCGGGTGCCGACCTCGTCGGCTCGCCGTCCTACGCGCTCCTCGACCCGGTGCTGATGATCGCGCCGGTGGTGCTGCTGGTCCTGTGCAGCCTGCGCGACAAGACGATCGCGATCGCGTCGCGGATCGAGCAGTACCTGCCCGGCCTGATCATCTTCGGCATCTTCGGGTTCGTGGCCGACGGCGGGTTCGTCGACATGATCCTGGCCCTGAAGCTCCTCATCGTGTCGGTCTGGGTCGGCGCGGGGTGTTCGAAGTTCGGCAAGCACTTCAGCAACGTCGTGCCGCCGATGGTGTCGAACAGCCCCTTCACCCCCACGAAGGCGCTGCGCCGGGCGCACTACCGCGACTTCCCCCGCGACATCCGACCCTCGAAGCTGGGCTCGTTCATGGCCCACGTCGGCGGGACGACCGTCGAGATCGTCACCCCGCTGGTGCTGCTGTTCAGCACGAACGCCACGGTGACGCTGGCCGCCGTCGCGCTGATGGTCGTGTTCCACCTCTTCATCCTCACGACGTTCCCGCTGGCCGTGCCGCTGGAGTGGAACCTGCTGTTCGCCTACGCCACGCTGGTGCTGTTCGCGGGCTTCCCCGCGGCCGAGGGCTACGCGCTGACCGACGCGACGAACGTCGGCCTGCTCGGGCTCGTCGTGTTCGGGCTCGTGATCTTCCCGATCATCGGCAACCTGCGTCCCGACCTCGTGGCCTTCACGCCGTCGATGCGCCAGTACGCCGGCAACTGGGCCTCCGCGCTGTGGGCCTTCCAGCCCGGCGCCGAGGCGAAGCTGAACGCCGTGGTGCGCCCGACCACCAACCAGGTCGACCAGCTCGAGGCCATGGGCTACCCGCCCGCCGTCGCCGAGATCACGATGCAGCAGACGATCGCCTGGCGCTCGATGCACAGCCAGGGCCGGGGCCTGTTCTCGCTGCTGGTCAACCACGTGCCCGACCTCGACCGGGCAACCGTGCGCGAGGCGGAGTTCGCCTGCAACTCGCTGCTGGGCTTCAACTTCGGTGACGGCCACCTGCACGACGAGTCGTTCATCGCCTCCCTGCAGCGACGCTGCCACTTCGCGCCGGGCGAGTTCATCGTCGCCTGGGTCGAGTCGCAGCCCATCCACAAGGGCACGCAGGCGTACAAGGTCATCGACGCGGCGCTCGGCGTCATCGAGACCGGGACGTGGGTGGTGGCCGACGCGGTCGCCGAGCAGCCGTGGCTGCCGAACGGCCCGATCCCCACGCAGGTGACCTGGCGGCGCGACCCGGACGCCCCGGTGCCCGAGACCCCGCTGCCCTCGGCCCCGTCGGCCGCGCCGATGCCGGAGACGCTGTCCGGCCGCGGCGACCTGGAGCCCCAGGCGTGACGAGTGCGGTCGTGGTCGGTGGCGGGCCCAACGGGCTCGCCGCCGCCACGGTGCTCGCCGCCGCCGGACTGGCGGTCACCGTGCTCGAGGCCGCCGACGAGGTCGGCGGCGGGGCCCACAGCCACGAGCCGCTCGGCCCGGGCCTGCGCGTCGACCACTGCGCGGGCTTCCACCCGATGGCCGTGTCCTCGCCCGCGCTGGCGGGTCTGGAGGAGCACGGCCTGCGGTGGGCCCGGCCCGAGGTCGACTGCGCGCACCCCCTCGACGACGGCACGGCGCCCGCGCTGTACCGCTCGGTGCGCCGCACCGCCGACGGGCTGGGCCGGGACGGCCGGCGGTGGCGGGCGCTGTTCGAGGCCAACGTCGCCGACTACGACCGCCTCGCCCCCGAGATCCTCGGCCCGGTGCCGCACGTCCCGCGCCACCCCCTGCGCCTCGCCCGCTTCGGCGCGCCGACGCTGCTCCCCGGCGCCGTGCTCGCCCGTGCGTTCGCGGGCGAGCCCGCGCGAGCGCTGTTCGCGGGGGTCGCGGCGCACGCGATGCGCCCGCTGTCCGAGCCGCTGTCCTCCGCGATCGGGCTCGGCATCCTCACCGCGGGCCACCGGGACGGCTGGCCCGTCGCCGTGGGCGGCACCGGCGCGATCACCGAGGCCCTCGTCGCCCGGTTGCGGGCGCTCGGCGGCACCGTCGAGACCGGGCGCCGCGTCACGTCGATCGACGAGCTGCCGCGCGCCGACGCCACCGTCCTCGACCTCACCCCGCGCGCGATCGCCGCCCTGTACGGGGAGGAGCTGCCGGCCTGGACGCGCCGCACCTACGCCCGCGCCCCGCACGGCATCGGCACCGTCAAGCTCGACCTCGCCGTGCGCGGCGGGGTCCCGTGGACCGCCGAGGCGCCGCGGCACGCGGGGACCGTCCACCTCGGCGGCACGCTCTCCGAGATCGCCGCCGCCGAGCGCGACGCCGTCGCCGGCCGGATGCCCGAGCGCCCGTTCACCCTCGTCGGCCAGCAGCACCTGGCCGATCCCTCGCGGTCGGCGAACGACGTCCACCCGGTGTACGTCTACGCCCACGTGCCCTTCGCCCACGACGACGTCGACGGGGCCCGGGCGGCGATCCTCGCCCAGCTCGAGCGCTTCGCGCCCGGTCTCGGCGACCGGGTCGTCGACACCGTCGTCACCGGCCCCGACGACTTCGCGGCCGACAACCCGAACCTCGTCGGCGGCGACATCCTCGCCGGCGCGAAGACGCCGCTGTCGGCTGCTGCTCGACCGCGTCTCGGTCCTGATCCGTACCGCACCGGCCGACCCGGCCCTGTGCTCGCGGCGGCCCCGCCCTGGCCCGGCGCGCACGGCATGGGCGGCTGGCACGCCGCTCGGCGCGCGCTCGCCGACCTCGACCTGCCCGTCCGTCCCCTCCAGGAGGAGCGATGACTGAGCTCGACGGCAGGGTCGCCGTCGTCACCGGCGCGGCCAAGGGTCTCGGCCTCGCCGTGGCCACCCGCTTCGCGCACGAGGGCGCCACGGTCGTGGTGTCCGACATCGACGCCGACGGCGCCGAGAAGGCGGCCGCCGGCCTGCCCGGGGGCCGCGGCCACGCGATCACCTGCGACGTGCGGCGCGAGGACCAGGTGCAGTCGCTGTTCGCGCAGGTCGTCGAGCGCTTCGGCGGGCTGCACGTGCTGGTGCCGAACGCCGGCGTGGGCAACGCCTGCCCGGTGCTCGGGATGGACCTCGCGGCCTGGCGCGCGGTCACCGAGGTCAACCTCGACGGGGTCTTCCTGACCCTGCGCTACGGCACGCCCGCGATCATCGGCTCGGGTGGCGGCTCGATCGTCACCATCGCCTCGCTGACCGCGACCACCGGCTCGCCGCTGATCGGCCACTACGCCGCGGCCAAGGCCGGTGTCGTCAACCTGACCAAGACCCTCGCCAGCGAGCTGCGCGGGCAGGGGGTCCGGGTCAACGCCGTGCTCCCGGGCTTCGTCGGCACCGACCTGGTCACCGCCGCGACGCCCGACTTCGAGGCGCTGCTCGGCCTGCCCGCGGGCGGGTTCGACGGCCTCATCGAGCAGAAGCAGGGCCGCTACGGGACGCCCGAGGAGGTGGCCGACGCCGTGCTGTTCCTGGCGTCCGGGCGCTCGTCGTTCTGCAGGGTTCGGCCCTGGTGCTCGACGGCGGCCTCGACGCCTCCCTGAGCGGAGCTCTGATCACCTCTCGTGGCCATAGCCACGACGAAGGAGTCACAGTCCGAAGGAGGACTGGACCTCACCGGGCGCCGCGCGCTGGTGACGGGCGGCGCGCAGAACCTCGGCGAGGGCATGGCCCGCGCGCTGGCCGCGGCGGGCGCGCAGGTGGTCATCGGCGACATCCAGGTCGACCTCGGCAAGCAGACGGCCTCCTCGCTGGGCGGCGGGTTCGTGGAGCTCGACGTGACCTCCGACGCCTCGTGGGAGAACGCCGTCGCGCAGACGGTCCGCGAGCTGGGCGGGCTCGACATCGTCGTCAACAACGCGGGCGTCGAGGTCTCGGCGATGATCACCGAGATCGACGCCGACGCGCTGACCCGCATGCTCGACGTCAACGTCGTCGGCACCGCGCTGGGCTGCAAGCACGGGCTGCGCGCGATGCGCCCCGGCGGGCGGCCGGCGCGGGCGGGGCGATCGTCAACGTCGCCTCCGTGGCCGCGACCATCGCGTTCCCGGGCATCGCCGGGTACTCGGCCAGCAAGTCGGCGGTCGACCGGCTGACGCGGGTCGCCGCCCAGGAGGCGGGCGCGCTCGCCTACGGCGTGCGCGTGAACTGCGTGTACCCGGGCCTCGTCGCGAACGCGATGGGCACGAAGCTGGCCGTCGACCTCACCGAGTTCGGCATCTTCGACAGCCCGCAGAGCGCCGTCGAGGCCGTCGTCGCCCAGACCCCGCTCGGGCGTCTCGGCGAGACCGCCGACATGGCCGACGCCGTGGTCTTCCTCGCCTCCGACCAGGCCCGGTTCCTCACCGGCGTCGGGCTGCCGGTCGACGGCGGGATGGGCATGTGGCCCGTCGCGCCGCACCGAGCGCGTGGCGCGCCGCCACCCCCGGGGTGGCGCCCACGGTCCGCGGGCCGGGCCGGGTGCCCCCCCGCCCGGGCCCGGCCGGCGGACCCCCTTCCGCACCCCTCGTCCCACTGAAGGAGCGACGATGGCCCTGACCCGGTACCTGGACAAGGGAACGTCGCTGGGGCGTGACCGCCCGTGCCTGACCACGGGCGACGAGACGCTGACCTACGGCGACGTCGTCGACCTCAGCCACCGCGTGGCCCGGGGGCTCGCCGGCTCCGGCGTCGCGCCGGGCGACAAGGTCGGGATCCTCTCGGCCAACGACCCCACGGCGTTCGCCTGCGTGTTCGGCATCGCGCGCCGCGGCGCGGTGTGGTGCCCGATCAACCCGCGCAACGAGGCCGCCGAGAACCGCGACCTGCTCGAGCTCTTCGACTGCCGCTGCCTGTTCTACCAGCGCGCCTTCGCGCCCCTGGTCGACAAGATCCGCGGCGACCTGCCCGACCTGACGGTGCTCGTCTGTCTGGACGACGACGGGCTCGACCCCGGCGGTGGGGTGCCGTCGCTCGAGCGCTGGCTGGCCGGGGCCCCGACGCCCGCCGCCGTCGACGCCGAGCAGCCCCCGCCCGGCGAGATCGTGGCCCTCGTCGGCACCGGCGGGACCACGGGCAAGCCCAAGGGCGTGGTCCTCACCGACCGCAACATCGAGACGATGTCGGCGATCATCCTCATGGCGTTCCCGCACGGCGACCCGCCGGTCTACCTCGCACTGGCGCCGCTCACCCACGCGGCGGGCGTGCTGTGCTTCCCGCTGATGGCGCTCGGCGGGCACGTCGTGGTGATGCCGAAGCCCGACCTCACCGACTTCCTCGCCCTCGTCGAGCGCCACGCGGTCACCCACACCTACATGCCGCCGACGCTGATCTACATGCTGCTCGACCACGAGGAGCTCGCGTCCGCCGACCTGTCGTCGCTGGAGTGCTTCTGGTACGGCGCGGCGCCGATGTCGACCACCCGGCTGGAGGAGGCCCTGGCGCGGATCGGGCCGGTCATGGCGCAGCTGTTCGGCCAGTCCGAGGCCCCGATGATGATCTCCACGATGAGCACCGCCGACCACTACGGCCCCGACGGCGCCGTCGCCCGGCACCGGCTGACCTCGGCCGGGCGGCCCACGCCCCTGTGCGAGGTCGGGATCATGGCCGACGACGGGACGCTGCTCGCGACCGGCGAGCGCGGCGAGGTGGTGGTGCGCGGCTCGCTCGTGATGCCGGGCTACCACCGCAACCCGACGGCGACCGCGGAGGTCTCGGGGTACGGCTGGCACCACACCGGCGACATCGGCCTGCTCGACGAGGAGGGCTTCCTCTACATCGTCGACCGCGCCAAGGACATGATCATCACCGGCGGGTTCAACGTCTACTCCGCCGAGGTCGAGGCGGCGCTGATGGAGCACCCCGCCGTGCGCGACTGCGCGGTCGTGGGCCGTCCCGACGACAAGTGGGGCGAGCGCGTCGTGGCCGTCGTCGAGGCGGGCGACGACCGGCCCGAGCCCGCCGAGCTGATCGCGTTCGTCAAGGAGCGCATCGGCAGCGTGAAGGCCCCCAAGGACGTCGTCTTCTGGACGACCCTGGTCCACCGTCGGCTTCGTCAAGAGCGAGCGCACGGCCTCGGCTGAGCGTGCCGGCG
The DNA here is from genome assembly GCA_030449875.1 of Aegle marmelos. Classification (NCBI taxonomy): domain Eukaryota; kingdom Viridiplantae; phylum Streptophyta; class Magnoliopsida; order Sapindales; family Rutaceae; genus Aegle; species Aegle marmelos. Next base: position 143,928 of record JASUUL010000010.1, read on the forward strand.
CCCGTCGAGGGAGGTCGTCTTCCGCGCACCCACGATCACCGGAACCTTCAGCGAGGAGTTCGCGTCAGCAGCTGGGCGAGGCAAGATCGCTCGAGGAGCGCGAGGCGGTCCGGGAGGCGATGGCGGGCTGTCGAGGCCGAGATCGCGCCGCACGCCGGCCGGTCGCTCGACCAGCGGTCGGCCGAGGCGCTCAAGGCGCTGAACCAGGCCGGCTTCTCGGCGGTGCACGTGCCCGACCGCAGGGGCCACCGGGTCGTGCATCGTCATCGAGGAGGTCGCGCGCGTCGCGCGGCTCGTCGCTGATCCGGGCGGTGAACAAGCTGGGTCGACCCCGATCCTCATCTCCGGGTCCGAGGAGCTCAAGGCGCAGGTGCTGCCCTCGGTCGCGTCGGGCGAGGCGATGATCAGCCCGCGAGCGCGGCCGGCTCCGCGGCCGATGCGGACCCGGGCCCGGCGCGACGGCGACGAGTGGGTGCTCGACGGCACGGTGCTGGATCTCGGGCGGCGGCGTGTCGCAGTGGTACCGGTGATGGCAAGACCGACCCCGACGCGGGGGCGCGGGGGTGTCGGCGCCCGACGACGCGGGTTCTCGGTCGGCGGCAAGGAGCACCTCGGGCTCGCCGACCACCGAGATCCACTTCGGCTGCCGTCGCGACCGGATCATCGGCGAGCCCGCGCACCGGTCTCAAGACGGCGTTGCGGACGCTCGACCGACGCGCCCGACGGTGGGCGCGCGGGGGATCCGCAGGGGCCGCTGGACGCGGCGGTGGCCGGGCCGTCACCAGTTCGGGTACGGCGTGCAGTTCGCTCGCCGACATGGCGATGGGATCGAGGCGGCGCGGCACCTGGTCTACGTGGCGGTCGCGCGCGGAGCGTGGTGAGGCGTGCACGCGGCGGCGTCGAGCACTTCCCTCGCGGACGTGGCGAGTGCACGCTCTCGCGCAGGGCGCGCGTGGACGCCGCCCGCAGCTCGGCGGAGAACCGGGGGCCCGAGCCGAACCGCGCGAAGGTGTCGCGCAGGAAGTGCAGCAGCATCGTCGCGCTCGCCCGGGCGCGACCGCCACATCGTCCAGCCCGACGCGTACAGGTCGTCGCCGTAGGCTGACGAGCAGCATCGCGCGCTCGGCGCCCTGGCTGAACAGCAGCACGGGGACGCCGCCCACCTGTCGAGGCGGTGGCCGGACGTCAAGGCGACGGGCGCGCGGCGCGCCTCGCGCGCCGACCGGCGCTGGCCCCACGTCGTAGGCCGAAGCCGCGATGGCGACGTCGCGGCCCGAGAACGTCGGCCCTCGAGCAGCTGCGAGAACTCCGCGATCGGCTCCTTCGCCGGCGCGAACAGCGCGGCCAGCCCGGCGAGGTAGAGCACCACCGCGAGCAGCGCGACCAGCGAGTTGATCGTCTCGGCGACCGGGTCGGAACCTGACACCGACGACAGGTAGGGGTGCGACAGCAGGGCGCCCGCCACCAGCACCAGCCGTCGTGGGCTCTACGCCCGACGAGGAAGAGCCACTGCTCGCCCGCATGAGGTGCGGCGAAGCAGGCCGGGCGCCACGTGACGCGACGCCGACGTCGTCGACGGCCCCCAGCGCGTCGGGCTCGTGGTCGCGGCGGCGGTCTCGTCGCCGGTCCGGGGGTCGGCCCGCGGGGCCCGCGTGCGCCGCGGCGAGCGGCGGCGGAAGGCCGCCGGGCGCCGGCCCTGCGGACCGCTCATGGGTCGTCAGTGTGACGCATCGTCGGCCCGCTCCAGGGCCGACTCGACCCGTTCGCGCGCGCCGGCGAGGTGGCGTTCGCACAGGCGGGCGAGCGCCTCGCCGCGCTCCCACAGCGCCAGGGAGTCCTCGAGGCTCAGCCCGCCCGCCTCGAGGGCGGCGACGACGCGGGCGAGCTCGTCCCGCGCCTGCTCGTGGCCTCGCCCGTCCCGGCTTCGAGGCAGGCGCACCGACCGGCCTCGCATGAGGTGCGGCGGAGCATCGGCCGTCGTCGACCAGCGCGTCGGGCTCGGCGTCTCGTCGCCGTGCGCGTCGGCGACTCATCGCCCGAGTCGACGGCTCGTCCCGTCCGTGGTCGGCTGGTCCGTGTCCCGGTGCTGGCCCATCGTCGGTCACGGTGGCGGCCAGCGCGCCGTCGGCGAGGCGCACCCGCAGGGTGCTGCCCGGCCCCGCCTCGCCGACCGAGCGCAGCACGGGCGCGTCGGCGTCGCTCCCGCGCTGGACGATCGCGTAGCCACGCGCCAGCGTCGCGGCCGGCCCGAGCGCGGTCAGCGACGCGGTGAGGCGGCGCAGGTCGGCGCCGCGCCGGTCGAGGTCGGTGCCGACCGCGCGGCGGGCCGGTCGCGGCTCCGCGGCGCTCGGCGGTCTCGACGGCGGGCGGGCGGGCGCGCGAGCGGGCCCAGCGGGTCGGCGAGGACGGGACGGCGCCGCAGCGCCGCCACCGCCGCCTCCTCGCGCTCGACCCAGCCGACGAGGGCCCGCCGGGCGCGGTGGCGCAGCTGCGCGAGGTGGGCCGTCTCCTCGGCGAGGTCGGGCACGATCCGCTTCGCCGCGTCGGTCGGGGTCGCGGCCCGGACGTCGGCGACGTGGTCGACCAGGGGGGTGTCGGGCTCGTGCCCGATCGCGGTCACGACGGGGGTGCGGCACCGCGCGATGCCGCGGCACAGCGCCTCGTCGGAGAAGGGCAGCAGGTCCTCGACGCTGCCGCCGCCGCGGGCGAGCACGATCACCTCGACCGCCGGGTCGCGATCGAGGGCGGTGAGCGCGTCGAGGATCTCCGGGACCGCGGACGGGCCCTGCGTGGCGGTGTTCTCGACGCGGAAGCGCACCGCGGGCCAGCGCGCGGTGGCCACCGCGATCACGTCGCGCTCAGCAGCGCTCGCCCGCGAGGTGACGAGGCCCACGACGCCGGGCAGGCGGGGGAGGCGGCGCTTGCGCGCGGGGTCGAAGAGGCCCTCCGCGGCGAGCAGGGCACGCAGGCGCTCGATCCGCGCGAGCAGCTCGCCCACCCCGACCGCGCGGACCTCGTCGACGCGCAGCGACAGCGTGCCGCGCCCGAGGAAGAACGACGGCCTGCCGTGCACGACCACCCGCTGCCCCTCGGCGAGCGGCGGCGTCGCGCCCCGCACGATCGACGTCGGGGCGGTGAGCTGCAGCGACACGTCGGCCGCCGGGTCGCGCAGCGTCAGGAAGGCGGTCCCGGTCCGGGCCGTGACCTGCGTGAGCTGGCCCTCGACCCACACCGCGCCGAGCCGGTCGATCCACGCCGCGATCTTGCGGGCGACCGTGCGGACGGGCCAGGGCTCCTCCGCGGTGGGGGCGGTCACGCCCGCGTCACTGCTCGGCGGTGAGCGTGGTGATGCGGTTGGACAGCATGGTGACGAACGGCGGCCGGTCGGCGTGGGCGGACTCCCACGCCAGCAGCTCGGTGACCTGGTCGAGCGTGAGCGAGCGCAGCCGGCCGCGCAGCTGGGCGATGGTCATCGTCTCGTACCCGGGCAGCGCGTCGGGCGTGACGGCCGCCGTCGCGCCGTCCTCGCCGACGACCCCGGTGTGCGGAGGGCGGCGCGGGCTGTGCCGTTGCGGCGGGCGCTCCGGCGGGTCGGCGACGTCGGTCTCGCGAGGCAGGCGGCGCACCGGGACCGGGCCGCGGGCCGGGAGGTCGTCGTCGAGGTCCTCGTCGAACCGCGCCCAGGACGGCGCGTCCTCGACCGGGCGGGCCCCGTCGAGCGCGGTGTCGCCCTTGATGGCGAGCTCGGTGACCACCTGCTGCGCGCGCATCGAGAGCTGCAGGACCTGGCTGACCGCGGTGATCGGCAGCCCGACGACGGTCCGCGGGAGGTCGCGCACCTCCTCGACGGCCGTGACGACGAGGCCGGCGGCGACACGCACCGGGAGCGGTAGCGAACTCATGCCTACAGGGTGCCAGCACCACGCCGTGCTGTGCGACTCGCCACCGCGCGCCGGCAGCCCGGGCCGGGGATGGGGCATCACCGCCCGTAGTCTGGGGCCATGACGGACTCCTCCGCCCGTCGCTCCGCTCGCCCGACGGAGCGACCAGACGTGTGCTGCTGGCCAAGCCCCGGGGCTACTGCGCGGGGGTCGATCGGGCCGTCGAGGCGGTCGAGCGGGCCCTCGAGACGTACGGGGCGCCCGTCTACGTCCGGAAGGAGATCGTGCACAACCGGCACGTCGTCTCCACCCTCGCCGAGCGCGGCGCGATCTTCGTCGAGGAGACCGACGAGGTGCCCGAGGGCGCGACCGTGGTGTTCTCCGCCCACGGCGTCTCGCCCGCCGTGCGCGAGGAGGCCGCGGCGCTCGAACTGCGGACGATCGACGCGACCTGCCCGCTGGTGACCAAGGTCCACCAGGAGGCCAAGCGCTTCGCCCGCGACGACTACGACATCCTGCTGATCGGCCACGAGGGCCACGAGGAGGTCGAGGGCACGGCGGGCGAGGCCCCCGACAACATCCAGCTCGTCGACGGCCCCGACTCGGTCGCCGGTGTCACCGTGCGCGACCCCGAGAAGGTCATCTGGCTCTCGCAGACGACGCTGTCGGTCGACGAGACGCTCGCGACGGTGCGGGCCCTGCGCGAGCGCTTCCCGCAGATCTCCGACCCGCCGTCCGACGACATCTGCTACGCCACGCAGAACCGCCAGGTCGCCGTGAAGAAGATGGCGCCCGAGTGCGACCTCGTCATCGTCGTCGGCTCGCGCAACTCGTCGAACTCGGTGCGCCTCGTCGAGGTCGCCCTGCAGCACGGGGCCCGCGACGCCCACCTCGTCGACGTGGCGGGCGAGATCGACGAGGCGTGGCTCGACGGGGTCGGCACGGTGGGGGTCACCAGCGGCGCCTCGGTGCCCGAGATCCTCGTCGGCGACGTGCTGCATTGGCTGGCCGACCGCGGCTGGTCCGACGTCTCGGAGATCACCACCGCGGAGGAGAAGCTGACCTTCCAGCTGCCCCGCGAGCTCAAGCGCGACATGAAGCCGGGCGCGGTGCGCTGAGACCGCGACGCCGCGGTCACCGCCGTGGCTGGTCAACCTCCACATATGGGCCGGTCAGCCAGTAGGCGACTTCGACCCGGTCACGCCGGCGGTCCGCGCGGGCGGGCCGACGTCGGGCCGCTTACCGGGCCCGGGCCCGGGGCACGACTGCGGCGGGCGCGGGACGCGGCGACGCCGGGCGGTCGGCCGGGCGGACGGGGTCCGTCCGACGGCCGCCGTCGTCGTCCGCGGGTCGGAGCTGGCGGCGGGCGCCCCTCCGGCGCCGGCCCGACCGCCGGCGCGCGCGGGCCGGGCGCTCGTCGGCGGCGTCGGTCGCCGGGCGCCGCCGGCGTCGGCCGGTCGGGCCGGTCGCCCGCCGGGGCGGCCGGGCTCGCCACGCCGGTCGTCGGGCCGGCGCCGGCCGGCGGTCGCGGTCGGTCGGCGCTCGGACGCGGTCGCGCTCCCGGTCGGCGCTCGGTCGATCACGCTCGGGGCGGTCGCTCCCGGTCGCGCCGGTCGGTCCGGCCCCGGCGTCGCGCTCGGTCCGCGGTCGCGGTCCCGGCCCGGTCGCGGGCGCTCTCCGGTCGCGGGTCGCGATCCCGGTCGCGCGGGGCGCGGCGAGGTCGTCGTCGACGTAGGCGGTGAGCGGCTGCAGGCGCGATCGGACGAAGGCGATCGCCAGGCACACCGCGGTGGTGATCGCCATGGTCGGGAACGCGTTGATCATCGGGCCGCCGCCGAGCGCCAGCGCGGTGGCGGTGGCCCCCGGCGCGGGGAAGGCCGGTGATCGACGAGGGCGATCGGGACGCCGACCGCGAGCAGCAGCGGCGGCTGCACGCACGTCGCGAACATCTCGCCGCGGCGCACCCACACCGCGGCCAGGACGGTACCGACCGGGAAGCAGACCGTGTAGAGGATGCCGAGCTCGCCCGAGCGCAGGAGGTCGCCTGCCACCCCGGCGACGGCGAACACGGCGGCGACGAGGACGACGACCCACCAGCGGAGCCCGCGGATGCCCGCGACCGCCGAGCGCTCCGCCACCGCGAGGGCGGCGACCCCGGCGTCGCGGGGGTCGTCGCGAGTGGTCGTCACCCCGTCACGGTATCGGTCGTGGGTCCTCCTCCCGTGACCCCCGCGTCCAGGTCGTCGCCGTCGGAGGCCGGGCGCCCGCCGAGCGTCGTCGGCGGTCGGCGCCGGGCGCGCGCCCGGCGGTCGACCGGCTCGGGGCGCTCGAGGGCCTCGCCGGCGACGCCGAGATCGGTGAAGCGGCGCGCGCTGACCAGCACCCGCGACTCGAGCGAGCTGACCGTCTCGTTGTACGCCCGCACCCCGCCGTCGAGCGCGCGCCCGAGCTTGCCGAGGTGGCCGGTGACGGTGCCCAGCCTGCTGTGCAGCTCGCGGCCCAACGCGTGGATCTCCGCCGCGTGCCGGGCGAGGGACTCCTGGCGCCAGGCGTAGGCGACGGTGCGCAGCAGCGCCATCAGCGTCGTCGGCGTCGCGATCACGACGTCGGCGGAGAAGGCGTGCTCGAGCAGCGTGGGGTCGGCCTCGAGCGCGGCGGAGAGGAATACCTCGCCGGGCACGAAGAGCACGACGAACTCGGGCGCGGGCTCGAAGCGCCGCCAGTAGGCCTTCGCACCGAGCGCGTCGACGTGGGCCCGGACCTGCTTGGCGTGCGCGGCCAGGCGCTCGCGGCGCCCGGCCTCGTCGTCGGCCTCGGTCGACTCGAGGTAGGCGGTGAACGGCACCTTCGCGTCGACGACCACCTGCTTGCCCCCGGCGAGGTGCACCACCATGTCGGGCGCTGCTGGGCGGCGTCGTCGTCGGCCCGCCGCGCCGGCCTGGGTGGAGAAGTCGCAGTGCTCGACCATGCCCGCGAGCTCGACGATCCGTTCGAGCTGGACCTCGCCCCACCGTCCCCGCACGTGCGGCGCGCGCAGCGCCGTGACGAGCGCGCGCGTCTGGCCTGCCACCCCGCGGGCGTTCTCGGCGACCACGCCGACCTGCTCGCGCAGCCCCGCGAAGGCGGCCTCCCGCTCGCGCTCGGCGTCGCGCAGCTGGCCCTCGACCCGCCCCAGCGTGGCCGCGACCGGGTCGAGCATCGCGGAGAGCGCGTGCCGTCCGGCGTCGGCGTCGCGGCGGGCGGAGGCCTGGATCGTGCCGGTGACCTCGCGCAGGCGGGACTCGGCGAGCGCCGCGAAGCGCTCGCCGTGCCCGTCGAGCGCCTCGACCGACAGCGCGCGGAACGACTCGCGCATCGCGGCGTCGCGCCGCTCGCGGTCCCGTCCCGCGCGCCGCTCGGCGTCGAGCTCGGCGCGGGCCGCGGCGAGCTCGGCCGAGGCACGGCGGGTGGCCGCCGTGACTGCCGCGTCGCGGCGCAGCACGGCGTAGCGCCCGCGACCAGCGGCACCGCGGCGCCCGCGCCCGAGCGCGAGCCGAGCAGCACGCCGAGCAGCAGGCCCTCGGGCGTGATCGTCATGGCGCGCAGGATGCCGTCGGGGTCCGACAGTCACCCGTCGGCGCCCCGCGCCGCCCGCGTGGCGGCCTCCTGCTCGAGCAGCGTCGTGGCCAGCTCGGTGCCCCACCGGAACCCGGTGACACGGCCGCCGCTGCCGAGCACCCGGTGGCACGGGACGAACAGCGTCGCGGCGTTGCGCGCGCAGGCGACACCGACGGCGCGCACCGCGGCCGGCCGGCCGGCGCGGGCGGCCAGCTCGCCGTAGGTGACGGGCGCGCCGGGTTCGACGGCGCGCATCAGCTCCCACACCTGCTCGGTGAACACGCCCCCGCGCTGCCGGACCGGGACGTCGCGGGCGAGCCCCGGGTCGTCGTCGTGGAAGGCGACGACGGCGTCGCGGACGGCCTCGACGTCGCCCGCCTCGAGGACCTCGGGCCGCAGCGCGGGGTGCACCAGGGCAACGAGCCCGGCGACGCAGTCGGTCCACCCCGACGCGAGCACCGTTCCGCCGTCGTCGACCAGCGTGGTGAAGGGGCCGTGCGGGGTGTCGACGGCGACGACCGGGCGACCTCGACAGCGTCGCATCGGGGTGCTCATGGGGGTCCTCGGGGTGCGGCGGGTGCGGTCACCACCTCCGACGCACGCGGACCCGTCCGGATCCGTCGATATCTAGACTGGGACCCGTGAGCTTGACCCTCGGCATCGTCGGCCTCCCCAACGTGGGCAAGTCGACGATGTTCAACGCCCTGACCCGCAACGACGTCCTCGCGGCGAACTACCCGTTCGCCACGATCGAGCCGAACGTCGGCGTCGTGCCCCTGCGCGATCCGCGCCTCGACCGCCTCGCGTCGATGTTCTCCTCCGACAAGGTCGTGCCGGCGACGGTGTCGTTCGTCGACATCGCGGGCATCGTCGCCGGGGCGAGCGAGGGTGCCGGCCTGGGCAACAAGTTCCTCGCCAACATCCGCGAGGCCGACGCGATCTGCCAGGTCGTGCGCGTCTTCACCGACGACGACGTGGTGCACGTCGACGGTCGCGTCGACGCCGCCGCCGACATCGAGACGATCGCGACCGAGCTCGTCCTCGCCGACCTGCAGACGATCGAGAAGGCCCTGCCGCGCCTGGAGAAGGAGGCGCGGGTCAAGAAGGAGACCAAGGCCGCGGTCGAGGAGCTCCAGCACGCGCAGAGCGTGCTGAACGAGGGCCGCACGCTGTTCTCGGCGGGCCTGCGCTCACCCCTGCTGCGCGAGCTCAACCTCATGACGGTCAAGCCGTTCCTCTACGTCTTCAACGCCGACGAGGGCGTGCTCACCGACGACGCCCGCCGCAAGGAGCTCGCCGAGCTCGTCGCGCCCGCCGAGGCCGTGTTCCTCGACGCGAAGGTCGAGGCCGAGCTGCTCGAGCTCGACGACGAGTCGGCCGCCGAGCTGCTCGAGTCGATCGGCCAGGCCGAGCCGGGCCTCGACGCGCTCGCCCGCGCCGGGTTCCGCACCCTGGGCCTGCAGACCTACCTGACCGCGGGACCGAAGGAGTCCCGGGCCTGGACCGTCCCCGTCGGCGCGACCGCACCCGAGGCCGCCGGGGTCATCCACACCGACTTCCAGCGCGGCTTCATCAAGGCCGAGATCGTCTCCTACGGCGACCTCGTCGACGCCGGGTCGATGAACGCCGCCAAGAGCGCGGGCAAGGTGCGCATGGAGGGCAAGGACTACGTGATGCACGACGGCGACGTGGTGGAGTTCCGCTTCAACGTCTGAGGACGCGGGCGACCTCGACGAGAGTGCGCGCATCGTGATCGAAACGCCAAACGAGTGGAGCACGGCGAGGGGTTTCGTCGAGACGAGCGCACGACCCGTCGTCGTAGAGGCCACGCGAGGTCGCGTGCGTCGCGTCGGGGTCGACGCGGCCGGCCCGCCCGCGCTCCTGGTCGCGCGGCCACCGGCGGCGGTTCGGGCCACGGCCGAAGCCCTGCGCGATGCAGGAGTGGGGGCGGCTCGCCCATCGTCCGACGCGGGTCGGCGCCGCGGTCGACCGAGACGGGCGGCGATGACCAGGGCGACGACCACCGGGTCGGCGCCAGGTCTCGACCGTTGAGTGGACGCCCGATCGGTCGGGCGGGGTGATGGGTGGATGCGCCCGGAACCTGCGCGGCCGACGAGACCGATCGAGGACGTCCGACGGCGGCGTTCCCGTCGTCGCGACGTCCAGCGGACGGCGTCGCCCGCCACGATCTTACGGCGAGGGCGTCGCTTCCTGGGCCGCCGCGCGGCCTCGCGGCCGCGGCGCGGCGCCGGCGCGACGATCTCGACGTCGTTGAGCCCGAACTCCTCGCGCTGCCGGCGACGGCGACGTCGTTGATCGCGCCGAGCTCGGTCGCCGGCGAGCACGGTCGGTACCCGTCGGAATCGCGGCGCGATCCGGCGCGGCCGGCGAGGCTGGCTCGGCGACGCGGGCCGGTGCTCGCGGCGACCACGGACGGGGATCGTCGTCGAGCTCGGGCCGACGGCGAGCACGACCCGCGCCGAGCTCAGGTCGCGACGGCCAGGTGCGGGTGATGGCGTAGCCCCGGCGACATCGATCCGTCGAGGACCCCGTCGAGGCCGCAGCGAGGCACGCGAGGTCGGAGATGGAGTCGGGGACCGGCGAGGCGCGCGTCGGCAGGCACGCTCAGGCGGCAGCGGGTCGCGTCCGGGCGTCGGCAGTCGAGGTGGGACCGGAGAGCCTGGTCAGCCCGCGGGTCACGGCGGCGACCCGCTGGCGTGGAGGTTGGCCGTCGGGGTCGCGTGAAGAGCAGCTCGTGAGACGACGTGCGCGTGGCGCGTCGACGTCGTCGGGTTCCGACGGCGCGGCCATCGCCACGGCCACGGTGCGCGTCGACCGCGTCGACGAGCGTGCAGGCGACAGCTGACCGGGGTCGACCAGCGGCGCTGCCGCGATCGCGAGAACGTCGACGTCCGCGGGGCGTCGTCGCGCCGCGGCGGATCGCGACGACGCCGCGGTGCACGGTCGGCTCGCGGCGACGATCCTGGCCGACCTCGCGGGTACCTGTGACGCGACGAGGGCCCATCGCGCGGTTGGCGTCGTCGACGCCCGCCGCGGCGTCGCGCCGACGTGCGTCGGCACGCGGCGGCGTGGGCGACGAGCGATGGGCGCTGCACCTCGTCGACCTCGACGATCGTCGCGGTGGGATACCGGCCCGGGCCGACGCCGACGAGTCGTCGGTGTTGCTCGGCCCAGGACCGGCCGGTGGCGGCGTCGATCCACACGTCGCCCGGGCGGGTCGACGCCCTGCTCGCGACGGCGTGGCGTGGCGACGGGCGGCCGCGGCCCCAGCGGCCCGGTCCTGCGGGACCCCGACGGGCGTCCGGGCGACGGCAGGCGCTCGTGGTTCGCCTCGCGAGCCGCTGCCGGCCGACCGTCAGCGACTGCTCGATCCCCATTCGCCCACGACGCCGGACGGAGGGACGACGGCAGCGTCGGCACCGCGCCCCCTCCGCGAGCGACGGCGACGTCGGGCGGCTGCGGGTCACGACTGCTCGACGCGGGTCCGAGGCCGCAGGACCGTCCGGTGTGACCCCTCGGTCGCGCGGGAGGCCTCAGCGCCAGCCCAGCTCCGGCGCCAGGTGGGTGAGCACGCTCGACGACGTGGGCGTTGTAGTCGACCCCGAGCTGGTTGGGCACCGTGAGCAGCAGCGTGTCGGCGGCGGCGATCGCCTCGTCCTCGGCGAGCTCCGCGACGAGCTTGTCGGGCTCGCCCGCGTAGGTCTTGCCGAAGCGGGCGTCGCCGCCGTCGAGGTGGCCGACCTGGTCGGTGGAGTGCCGCTCGCGCCAGAACAGCTGCCGGTCGATCTCGGAGACGATCGGGAAGATGCTGCGGCTGACCGACACGCGGGGCTCGCCCTCGTGGCCCGCCGCGGCCCACGCGTCGCGGAAGCGCTGGATCTGCTCGGCCTGCAGGCGGTGGAACGGCACGCCCGTGTCTTCGGAGAGCAGGGTCGAGCTCATGAGGTTCATGCCCTGCTCGGCGGTCCACTCGGCCGTCGCCCGGGTGCCGGCGCCCCACCAGATGCGGTCGCGCAGCCCGGGGGAGTGCGGCTCGAGGCGCAGCAGGCCGGGCGGGTTCGCGAACATCGGGCGTGGGTTCGGTGTCGCGAAGCCCTCGCCGCCGAGGACCTCGAGGAACCGCGCGGTGTGCTCGCGGGCCATGTCGGCGTCGGTGGTCGTCGGCTCGTGGCCGAAGTACCGGTAGCCGTCGATCACCTGCTCCGGCGACCCGCGGCTGATGCCCAGCTGCAGCCGCCCCTCGGAGATCAGGTCGGCGGCGCCCGCGTCCTCGGCCATGTACAGCGGGTTCTCGTAGCGCATGTCGATGATGCCGGTGCCCAGCTCGATCCGGCTGGTCCGGGCGGCGGCCGCGGCCAGCAGCGGGAAGGGCGACGCGAGCTGGCGGGCGAAGTGGTGGACGCGGAAGTACGCGCCGTCGGCGCCGACCTCCTCGGCGGCGACCGCGAGGTCGATCGACTGCAGCAGGGAGTCCTTCGCCGACCGCACCATCGACTGCGACGACGGCGACCAGTGACCGAAGGACAGGAACCCGATCTTCTTCACGTTTCAAGCAACGTGGGCGCGGTCGCCGATTCCCGGCGCGACGCGCTCGAGTCGCCGTGGCGCGAGCACGCATGGAGGGGTCCCGCGGTGGTACGGGGAGGGCGTGACGTTCGAGAACACGGCCGTCGCACTGGCCGAGACCGCATCGCGTGCCCTCCGCGACCTCGACCAGCACGGCCCCCACCTCAGACCCGACGGGGTCGACCGCTTCGGCTGGTCGGCCGACGTCCTCGACGAGCTCGCCCGCGTCGCCGAGCTGCTCGGCCGGGCGGTCGAGCACGCGACCGGGGTGAGCGACGTCGACGTCGCCCGCCGTGCCGAGGACCTCGCGACCGCCGTCGTCGCGCACCGCAACGCGCTGCTCCGCGAGCGGAGCGATCCGGGCCCTTTCGTCCGACGCGGTGACCGCGCCCGCGGCGCCGCGTCGATCCCCGGTGGTCGTTCCGCGGCCTGCGCGAGCCTCGAGGGCGTCGCCCGTGAGCCGGTGGACGGTCCACTCGTCCATCGGCGCGCGGCGATCGGGTCCGCCGGGTTCCGTACCGCTCGCCGGGACGCCGCGGTGACCGCCCGGGGACCGTCGCGCCCACGGGACCGGACGGGTGGCGTGGAAGGCTGACGCGGTGCGCTCGTCGAGATGGTCACCACGGACCGCCGAGCTCACGCTGCCCGAGCGCGTGGCCTGGGTGCTGGGCGACGAGAGCGGTCGCCCGGTCTCGTCGCTGACCGAGCCCGCCGGGTTGCTGGTGGCCGCGGCGATGGTGGAGCTGCTGCTCGACGCCGCGCTGCTCGACGCCGGCGCCACGTACCGGCGGGGCCCGGTCGACCCGGTCGACCCGCTGCTCGCGTGGGTCGCCGACGGGCTGCTCGCGCACGGCGGTGCGAAGGCCGACCTGCAGCACGCCGTCACCGGCACCCGGGGTGCGCAGATCATCCGCTACACGATGGACCGGCTGGTCGACCGCGGCCTCGCGACGCGCGAGCCGCGGCGGGTGTTCGGCTACCTGGCGATGCCGGTGTTCGGGTCGGCGCTGCGGGTCCTCGAGATCGACGCGCTGCACCACGACCGGGCCGCCGTGCGGGCCGTCCTCGAGGGCGCCGAGCCCGACGAGGACACCGCGATGCTGGCCGTGCTGCTGCACCACGGACCGCCGCGTCGAGCGCCATCGCCGGCGATGGCCGACCCGGCTACCCGACGGGTGCCGGTCCTGGGGCGGCCCTGCGAGTGCGCGCGGGCGCTGGCCGACGGCCGCGGCCTCCCCGGCGGCGTCGCCGCCGACGTCCGGCGCCTCGTCTCGCCCACGGTCGCCGCCGTGCTCGCGGCGCTCACCGCGACCACGGTGATCGGCTGCCCGACCCTGTCGCCCAGGACGTCCGGCGCCTCGTCTCGCCGACGGTGTCGGCGGTCGCCCGACGGCGACCGGTCATCGGCTCGACGCCCTGCGCGAACGCACGCGATCGCGGGCTACGCTGACACGCCTGGTGCGGGCTCGCCACGACGCGGCCCGCCGGTCGGCAAGGGGGACTCACCGATGTCCGCACCCATCCCCGATGGCATGCCGGTGCTCGACGCGGGAGCCCACCGCGACGCCCGGTCCGGCAGCTGCCTCATGGAGTACGTCTCCGTGCTGGCCGGCGAACGCTTCACCGACCGTCCCCGCTGCACCCACCCGGCGGTCGCGGCGCTGGCCTGGCAGGTCAACGACGCGGTGTCGCACGCGGCGCGGCAGGAGCTCGGTCCCCGCGCGGCCGACCTGGTCGGTGCGGGGCGCGGGGGCGACGGACCGGTCCGCCCCGTCGTGCTCGGTGTGATCGCCAGGGCCGGGCTCGCGCTCGACCCGCAGAGCCGCTTCTTCCCGCGCCTCGCGCAGCGCGTCGAACGGGCCGACGCGGCCGACGGCCCCGACGGCCGCGGGGGTCGGGTCGCCACGCTGCTGCACGTCGGGCCGGTCAACCACGCCTGCGCGCACCTGCTGGTGGCGATGCGGGTCGCCGGCCTCGGCGCCGCCGCCCGCGACCGTGCGCTCATCGCCCTGCTCGACGACACCGTCGCCGCGGTGCGGGCGCACGAGGCCTCGTCGGCGTCGGTCGCGGCACCCGTCGCGCCCGAGCTCGCCGGTCACGGGGAGCGTGCTGTCCCGGTCGTCCTATCGTCGGCCCCGCCGCCGCGACCCGGGCCGCGGGCGGCGAGCCCGTCGACGTCGCCGGTGTCGCCGACGGCCGCCGCGCGTCGCCGGCGACGTCCTGCCCGCCCGCCACGGCCGCCCGGACGGCGCCCGAGGGCCCCGGCTACGTCGACAGCCCGCCGACGGAGGATCGGCACGGCTCCCCGACCGGGCCGACGGGCGCGTCGCGACGCCCGGTCGACCGGTCGCCCCGCGCGGGGCGACGGCACCGCGACGGCCGCCGGTCCCGACGGCCCGCCCACGGTGTCGCCCCCGGTGCGGACCGTCGACCGTCGTCGCGGCCGGTCGCGGGCGACGCGCGGTGCGGACCCGCGGCGCGGCACGGCGGCGGGCGCCCGGGCGGGCAGGGGACCGCGACGCGCGGCCCGCCGCGCGGCGTCGGGGCGCCCGGCCGCGCGGTCGCCGGGGTGGTCGTCGCCGGCGCGGGTCGACCCTCGGCGACGCCGTGCCCGCCTGGGCGTCAGCCGAGGACCGTGGTCGCGTCCCATCGCCACGGCCGCGCCGAGCAGCATCGAGGCCCAGGACCTGTTCCGCATGCACGCCCGGCGTCGCCAGCATCGCCCGACCGGTCGGTCGGGCACGGACGTCATCGCAGCACCGGCGCGCCGTTCGTGACGCGACGGAGGAGATATCGCCGGTCGGGCCGAACTGCGCCGCGCCGATCCGCTCGGAACGGTCGGAGCCGGCGATCGGCGCGGCTCAGCCCCAGCTTCGCGTCGACGACCGCCGAGATCTTGGCCGCGAGGTCGGTGTCCTTGGCCGTCAGGCCGCCCTCGGAGTGCGTCGAGAGCTTGAACTTCACGCTGTTGTAGCGGATGTCGATGTCGGGGTGGTGGTCGTTCGCCTCCGCCAGCTCCGCGACCTCGTCGACGGCCTCGATCGCCGTCGGGAAGCTGGGGAGCTTGGCGTAGCGCACGATCGTCGCCTCGCCCTCGCGCTCCCAGCCCGGCAGCTTCGCCAGTGCGTCGTCGATGGCGGCGTCGTCCAGGATCTCGGCCATGCGCGCCATCCTGGCACGCCGGTGGGCGCGGCACTCGCGCGACGGCGATCGCCAGCGGGAGTGGCGGGATCGTGGTCGGCGGTCGGCGCCGCGATCCTGCGCGGGGGGTACGTCCTCGCCGCGCAGCGGGCGCACCCGCCGGCGCTCGCCGGGCGGTGGGAGCTGCCGGGCGGGGCGGTCGAGCCGGGCGAGGACGAGGCGACGGCGCTGGCGCGCGAGTGCCGCGAGGAGCTGTCGCTCGACGTCGACGTCGGCGCCCGGATCGGCCCGGAGGTCGCGCTGCCGGGCGGTCGTCGGTTGCGGGTCCGCCGGTGCGCGAGCGTCGACCCGACCGCCGAGCCGATGGCGCGCGAGCACACCGCGCTGCGCTGGGTGGACGCCGGGGGGCTCGACGGCCTCGACTGGCTCGACGCCGACCGTGCGCTGCTCGGGCCGTTGCGGGCGGTGCTGGCGGAGGCCGCTCGCCGCGGTCAGGCCGCCCGGGCCCGCTTCACCGCCTTCTTGAGGTCCTTGCCCGTGAGGCCCGACTCGGCTGCAGGCGCGCGGTGCGCATGAGCACGACCGGGCAGCGCTTGCAGCGCGGCTGCGACCGGCAGCACTTCTTCTTGGCTTCGAGCGCCGAGGCCGGCGCGCCGCGGCGGCGACACCGACCGGGCCGCCCGCACGCGGGGGAGCGGCGGAGGGCGGGGCGGGGACGGCGTGGACGGCGGCCACCGCGGGCCGCGAGGTCGAGCGCGGGGCCGGTCACCCGCTGGGGGCGCGGACGCACGACGCTCGGCGCCGCGCGGTGACGCGCGCTCGTCGCTCGACCCCTTCGGCATGAGGTGAGGCTAACCTCGCGACCCGCGTCGCGGGCCAGACCGGGCACCGTCGCCGTCACGTCCTGCGTGTCACGATGAGCCACCTGGCAGGCGACGAGGAGGGGCCGCGCGACCCGTGAGCGCACGTCGGCAGGTCCCCCGGGGTCCCGACGGCGCGGCAGGCGGATCGGGCGTGCGGCGCCGACCTGCTGCTGGTCCTCCCGGTCCTCGTCGCCTCGGCGTGCTCGTCGTCGCCGCCGCCGGTGGTCGGGCAGGTACCGCCCGCGCCCGTCCCGCAGATCGAGCCCGACCCGACGCAGCTGCGCCTCGGGGTCGACGACCTGGGCGCGGGGTTCAACCCGCACCGCCTCGCCGACCTCACCCCGACCAGCCGGGCCATGGCCACGCTGGTCCTGCCGTCGGCCTTCCGCACCGACGCCGACGGCGCGCCCGCCCTCGACACCACCGTGGTGACGTCGGCGCGGGTGACCGCGCCACCCGCCCCTACACCGTGTCCTACGAGATCGCCCCGGCCGCGGCGTGGAGCGACAACGCCCCGATCGCCGCCGAGGACTTCGTCTACCTCTGGCAGCAGATGCGCGCCGAGCCCGGGGTGGTCGGTGCGGCGGGCTACCGGGCGGTCACCGACGTCCGCTCCCGGGCGGGCGGGAAGGCCGTCGACGTCGTGTTCGACCGGCCGTTCCCGGCCTGGCGCACCCTCTTCGACCACCTGCTGCCCGCCCACCTGCTCAAGGACGCGCCCGGGGCGTGGGGCGGTGCGCTCACCGACTCGATCCCGGTGTCGGCCGGCCCGTTCGTCGTGCGTGTCGTCGACCGGATCCGCGGGCAGGTGACCCTCGCGCGCAACGACCGCTACTGGGGCACGCCCGCGGTCCCCGACGAGATCGTGTTCCAGGCCGCCGAGGCTCCCTCGCTCATCGACCGCGTGCGCTCCGGCGACGTGCAGGCCACGCAGTTCCGTGCCGACGGCGCCGACATGGAGGCCCTGGCCGCGGCGCGTCCGCAGCTGGTCAGCACCCCGCTGCCCGAACCCGCCCTCGTCCAGCTGGCCCTGCGCAGCGACGCCGGCCCGCTCGCCGACGTCCGGGTGCGGCGGGCCGTCGCGGCCGCGCTCGACCGCGCGGCGCTGGTGGCGGCGGGCGCCGACGGCGGCCCGTCGGCGGGCCTGCGCGCCGACGCGTTCGCCACGGCGCCCTCGCAGCCGGGCTACCGCCCGACCCTCCCTCCCGACTCGCCGGCCGCGGCCCGCGACCCCGGCAGGAGACCGCCGCCCTGCTCGCCGAGGCCGGCTACACCCGCGGCGACGACGGGATGTGGACGCGCGGCGGGGTGCCGCTGGTCCTGCGGCTCGCCGCGCCGCCGCAGGTCGCGCCCTTCGGTCGGCTCGTGCGCCCCCTGGCGGCCCAGCTGCGCGCGGCGGGGATCGACAGCGTCGTCGTCGCCGACGCCGGGGCCAACCCGTTCCCGCCGGGGCGCGGACCGATCCCCTCGACGACCCCGCCCACCCCGGTACGGCGCGCCGTCGCCCCGCCCGGGGCGACGGCCCCCGACGCGCCGCCGCCGACCACCCACGCCGACGACCACGTCGCGACCACGTCACGACCACGTCGGTCCCGCCGGTCCCCGACTCGCCCTCGGACATGGTGGTCGCCGACATCACGGCGCTGGACGCTGCCGGTCGGGGAGGACGCGATCGCCGACCTCGCCTCGATCGTGGCCTGCCCGGCGCGCCGCCGCCGCGCCGCCGCGCGACCTCGGCGACGACGGCCCCGGCCCGACAGCGACCGCCCCGGCGACGCCGCCGACCGCGATCACCCCGCGCCCTCGACGGCGCCCGACCGCGGCCGGACCGCAGGGCACCGGGCCCAGCTCGACGAGCCCCACGACGACCTCCCCGCGCTCGAGCGCCGACCTCGCCGACCCCGAGATCTCCGAGGCGCTCTCGGTGAGCGGCTGGTGCGACCCGACGCTGCAGGCGGTGCTCGACGCGGCGGCCGCGGGCACCACGAGCCGCGAGACCGCGCTCGCGATCGCCGAGCCGGCCCTGTGGTCGGCGCTGCCCACGATCCCGCTGTTCCAGGCCGCGTCGGTGCTGGTCGGGCCCGCCGACCGGCGCGACGTCGTCGTCGGGCCGCTGACCACCAGTCCCTTCGCCGGCGCCGACCGCTGGACGCCCCCGCCGCGCTCGGTGCGCGACGACGACGGCGTGAACTGAGCGTGAGGATTTCGATGAACTCCCGCTCAAAGATCACATCGAGGTCACTGCCCGAGAACGTTCACGGGAACATCTTGCCGCCGGCGGGGGAAGCGCTTACGTTTCCCGCGGCCCGCGTGACGAACCGTGATCGTCTGCCCGCGTTGAGCCACCGTTCCGTTCGACCATCTGGAGGTACCAACGTGGCTGTCGGGAGACAGGGTCGGCGTTCGAGGGGGACGCGCCAGGTGTTCGCGGCCGTCGGAGTCGTCCTCGCCGTGGCACTCGTCGCCACCGCGTGCGGGGGAGGGGGCGGGGGCGACCAGCAGGCCGACACCCTGACCGTCGACTGGGGCGAGCCGGAGAACCCGCTGGTCCCGGGCAACACCACCGAGCAGAAGGGCGGCGACGCGCTCGACGCGCTGTTCACCGGGCTCGTGGCCTACGACCCGAACACGGCCGACCCGTCGAACGCCAACGCCGAGTCGATCACGACGTCGGACAACCGGACGTTCACCATCCGGCTGAAGCCGGGCTGGACCTTCCACGACGGCACCCCGGTGACCGCGCAGAACTACGTCGACGCCTGGAACTGGACGGCCTACGGGCCCAACGCCGCCCAGGCGCAGACGTTCATGGAGAAGATCGAGGGCTACGACGCCGTCTCCACCGAGCGGCCCACCGCGCAGACGATGAGCGGCCTGCGCGTGGTCGACCCGCAGACGTTCACGGTGACGCTCAAGGCACCGTTCGCGATCTTCCCGACGATCCTCGGCTACAACGCGTTCTTCCCGCTGCCGCAGAAGTTCTTCACCGACCGCGCGGGCTACGAGGCGGCGCCGGTGGGCAACGGGCCGTACCGCTTCGAGTCGCGCCAGGTGAACCAGAACCTGACCCTCGTGCGCAACGACCAGTACCAGGGTGCCGACAAGGCCCAGGTCGGGCGCTTGGTGTTCCGCGTCTACGACAGTCTCGAGACCGCCTACGACGACCTCGTCTCCGGCAACCTCGACGAGCTCAAGGCGATGCCCCCGAGCGCCCTCGCCGGTGACAAGTGGCGTGCCGACCTCGGTGCGGGGGCCAAGCGCAAGGACGGCCTGAAGGTCACCCCGCTGGGCTTCCCGCTCTACGACAAGCGCTTCCAGAACCCGCTGCTGCGCAAGGCGATGTCGATGGCGATCGACCGCCAGGCCCTCGTCCAGCAGGTCTCCAACAACACCTGGCGCCCGATGGACGGGCTCGCGACCCCGGCCGCGCAGGGCTACGTGCCGAACCAGTGCGGCGAGGCCTGCACCTTCAACCCGCAGAAGGCCAAGGAGCTGCTCGCGGCAGGCCGGCGGCTTCCAGGGCCCGGACGCTGACCGCCAACGCCGACGGCGGCCACCAGGACTGGATGCAGGCGGTGGCGAACAACCTGCGCCAGAACCTCGGCATCGACGCCCGGTACACCCCGCTGCCCTCGTTCGGCGAGGTGCGCCGCGCACGCGAACGCGAGCCAGCCACCGGCCTGTTCGCGCGGGTGGATCGGCGACTACCCGAACATCGAGACCTTCCTGACGCAGATCTACCGGACGGGCGGGTCGTCGAACGACACCGGCTACTCCAACCCGGCCGTCGACGCCGCCCTCGACCGGGCCGACCAGGCGCCGAACATCCCCGCCGCCGAGGCCGGGTACGCCGAGGCCGAGCGGCTGATCCTCAACGACATGCCGACGATCCCGCTGTTCACGCAGCCGGTCGCGTTCGGGACGTCGCCGCGGGTCGCGGCGGGCGAGCGCAGCCCGCTCGACCTCCTCGACGCCCCGACCTTCCGGTTGAACCCGCAGGGCTGACCGGTCGACGTCACCACCACTGGCCCGGGCCCTCGCCCCACGCCGGAGCGGCCCGGGCGCCGCCTCGACCCCCGAGGGGAGGTCTCCCGTGGGGCGTTACGCCCTGCGGCGCCTGCTGCAGCTGATCCCGGTGTTCATCGGGACCACGTTCATCATCTACGTCCTGGTCTGGGGCCTGTCGGACGACCCGTTCGCCGGCAAGTGCGGGCAGCGCGCGTGCACGCCCGGCCGTTCATCGCCGCCGATGACCAGCGCTACAACCTCGACGATCCGTTGCCCCTGCAGTACCTCAAGTACCTGGGCAGCGTGCTGACCGGCGACTTCGGCCAGACGTTCTCGGGCACCGAGGTGTCCGACCTGATCGCCTCCAGCTACCCGGTCACGATCAAGCTCGCGGTGGTCGCCCTCGTCATCGAGGCGGTCATCGGGATCGCGGCCGGCGTGGTCTCGGGGCTCTCCGGGCGGGGGTTCGCCGACTCGCTCGTGCTGGTCTCGACGCTGTTCCTCATCTCGCTGCCGGTGTTCGTCACCGGCCTCGTCGTCAAGCAGGTCTTCGGCGTCGAGCTGGGGTGGATCCGGACCTCGGTCCCGAACAACCCGTCGGTGGTCGACCTGCTCGTGCCCGCGCTGGTGCTCGCCAGCCTGTCGATGGCCTTCGTCGCCCGGCTGACGCGCACCAGCCTCATGGAGAACGGCCTGTCCGACTACGTGCGGACGGCGACCGCCAAGGGGCTGACGCGCCGGCGCGTGGTCGGCGTGCACCTGCTGCGCAACTCGCTGATCCCGGTCGTGACGTTCCTCGGCACCGACCTCGGCGCGCTCATGGGCGGCGCGATCGTCACCGAGGGCGTGTTCAACATCCGGGGCGTCGGCAACCTCGTCTTCCGCGGCGTCCAGCAGCAGGACTTCGCCACCGTCGTCGGCGTCGTCGCCCTTCTGATCATCGTCTACCTGATCGCGAACCTCGCCGTGGACCTGTTCTACGCCGTGCTCGACCCGAGGATCCGCTATGACTGACACCGTCGCTCGCCGACCGCGACCGCCCGCCGCCCGACCCCGACGACCCGCGTCGACGGCGGTCGGGGGCCTGTGGGCGACGCCTGGACGCAGCTGCGGCGCAGCCCGCTGTTCTGGATCGCCTCGGCGATGATTCTCGTCCTGCTGGTCATGGCGCTGTTCCCGACGCTGTTCACCGCGACCGACCCACGCTTCGCGATCCAGGCGCGGTCGGGGCAGCCGCCGTCGCCGGGACGCGCGATCTTCGGCGCGACCTGCAGGGCGCGACGTCTACGCCCGCGCGATCCACGGCGCCGCCCCGTCGCTGGCGGTCGGCTTCCTCGCGACGCTCGGGTCACCGTGCTCTCGGCTCGGGGCCTGATCGGCCTGGTCGTCGGCTTACCGGCGGCTGGGTCGACACCTCGTGTCGCGGGTCGGCGAGATCTTCGCGGGATCCCGTACGTCCTGGGCGGCATCGTCATCCTCACCTCGGTCAACCCGCCGGGGCAGCTCGTGGGCGAGGGCCGGCTGGTGCTCCAGGTGGTCCTCGCGATCGCCGTCCTGACCTGGCCCGTGGCGATGCGCATCATGCGTGCCGCGGCGCTGGCGGCCCGCCAGCAGGACTACGTCAAGGCGGCCGCGCGCTCGGGGCCTCCCCGGGACGGATCATGTTCCGGCACATGCTGCCCAACTGCCTGGCGCCCCTGCTGGTGTTCGGCACGATCACCTTCGGCGTGAACATCGGCGCCGAGGCGACGCTGTCGTTCCTGGGCATCGGCCTGCGCGACCCCGTCGTCAGCTGGGGCGTGATGATCGCGGAGTCGCAGGAGCGGATCGCGCAGATCCCGCACGCGATCCTGTTCCCGGCGGCGTTCCTCGTCGTCACCGTGCTGGCGTTCGTCATGCTCGGCGACGCCGTGCGCGACGCCCTCGACCCGAGGGGACGCTGATGACCGACCTCACGAAGGGCACGCCGTCGAGCCGGCTGCTGGAGATCGCCGACCTGCGGGTCGAGTTCGGCAAGGGCGCCGAGGCCGTCGAGGTGCTGCACGGCGTCGGCTACCACGTCGACGGGGGCGAGACGCTCGCCGTCGTCGGGGAGTCGGGCTCGGGCAAGAGCGTGACGGTCCAGTCGGTGATGGGGATCCTCCCGTCGCCGCCCGGGCGGATCACCGGCGGCTCGGTGCGCTTCCGCGGCGAGGAGCTGCTCGGCGCCGACGAGGAGCGGCGCCGGCTGCTGCGCGGCGAGTCGATGGCGATGGTGTTCCAGGACGCGCTCTCGGCGCTGAACCCCGTGTACACGGTCGGCTTCCAGATCGCCGAGCAGTTGCGCACCCGCCGGGGATGTCCGCGCCGACGCGATGCCCGCGCCGCGAGCTGCTCGACCAGGTCCGCATCCCGAACGCTGCGGCGCGCGTCACCGACTACCCCCACCAGTTCTCCGGCGGCATGCGCCAGCGCGTGATGATCGCGATGTCGCTGGCGCTCGAGCCCGACCTGCTCATCGCCGACGAGCCGACCTCCGCCCTCGACGTCACCGTCCAGGCGCAGATCATCGACCTGCTCGACGAGCTGCGCCGCGAGCGGGGGATGGGTCTCGTCCTCATCACCCACGATCTCGGGGTGGTCGCCGAGGTCGCCGACCGGATCGCGGTGATGCGCCGGGGCGAGGTCGTCGGTCCGAACGACGCGTTCTCGCTCTACGCCCGCCGAGCCACCCCTACACCCGGGCGCTGCTCGACGCGGTCCCGCGCATCGACGGCACGGGCCTTCCATCCCGCCGGGCGGGCAGGACCGTCGCCGCGGGCGGGGCGGCCGGCGGCCCGGCCGGCGGACGGCGTCGCCGCTCGGCCGCGGGTCGCCGACGTCGCGGGGCCCGAGCCGATCCTCTCGGTGCGCGACCTCGTCAAGCACTTCCCGGTCACCCGCGGGATCCTGTTCCGCAAGACCGTCGACCACATCAAGGCCGTCGACGGCGTCTCGTTCGACCTGTACCGGGGCGAGACCCTCGGCGTCGTCGGGGAGTCGGGCAGCGGCAAGTCGACGCTGGCCCAGGTCCTCATGCGCCTCGAGCCGCCGACGTCGGGGTCGGTGACCTTCGACGGCGAGGACCTGTTCGCCAAGTCGGGCGCGGCGCTGAAGGCCTGGCGGCGCGACATGCAGATCGTGCTGCAGGACCCGTACACCTCGCTCAACCCGCGGCGCACGGTCGGCGACATCGTCGGCGAGCCGTTCGAGATCCATCCCGAGGTCGCGCCGAAGGGCGACCGCTCGCGCCGCGTCCAGGAGCTGCTCGAGCTCGTCGGCCTCGACCCCGAGCACCTCCGGCGTTACCCCCACCAGTTCTCCGGGGGCCAGCGCCAGCGCATCGGCATCGCGCGGGCGCTGGCGCTGCGGCCGCGGGTGGTCGTGTGCGACGAGCCGGTCAGCGCACTCGACGTGTCGATCCAGGCGCAGGTGATGGCGCTGCTCGACGAGCTGCAGGACGAGCTCGGCCTGTCCTACATCTTCATCGCCCACGACCTGGGCGTCGTGCGGCACCTGTGCGACCGGGTCGCCGTGATGTACCGCGGCGAGTTCGTCGAGGTCGGCGACGTCGAGCAGATCTACGAGCGACGCCCGACCGCCGAGTACACGAAGACCCTGCTCGCCTCGGTCCCGGTGGCGAGCGGAGGCTCTCGGCGACGCCCGACAGCAGCGGGCGAGGTCGTTCACGACGCGGGAGCGGGCCCAGCGGCTGACAATGGGCCCGTGTCCGGCGGCCTGCTCCTCGTCCACGCCCACCCCGACGACGAGACCCTCACCTGCGGCGGGGTGATGGCGCTGGCCGCCGCGGCGGGGACGCCGGTGACGCTCGTGACCTGCACGCGCGGCGACCTCGGCGAGGTCATCCCGCCCGAGCTCGCGCACCTGTCGGGCGAGGCGCTGGCCGTGCACCGCGACAGCGAGCTCGACGCCGCGTGCTCCGTCCTCGGGGTCACCGACCGTCGCTACCTCGGCGGGGCGGGCAAGTGGCAGGACTCGGGGATGGTCGCGACCGCGGGCGTCGTGCACGCCGCGGCGCCCGCGTCGCTGACGGCCGGGGCGTTCGCCCGCGACGACGACCTCGACGAGCAGGTCGCCCAGCTCGTCGCGATCCTGCACGAGACCGCTCCGCGGGTCGTGGTCAGCTACGACCGCGACGGCGGCTACGGCCACCCCGACCACGTCCGCGCCCACGACATCACGGTGGCCGCGGTCGAGGCCGTCGACCCCGACGGCGCGGAGGTCACGCTCCTCGCGGCCGTCGCCCCGCACGACGAGGTCGACGCCGGCCTCGCCGCGCTGCGCGAGCGGGCGACCGGCCTGCCGTGCCGGTGCCGGGGGTCGAGGCCGTGCCGACCGTGCCCGACGCGACGGTCACCTCCCGCGTCGTCCTCGGCCCCGCCCGCACCGCGAAGCTCGCCGCGCTGCGCGCGCACGCGACCCAGATCACCGTGCTCGACGACGGCGACGAGCCCCCGGCGTACACGCTGTCGAACCGGCTCGCCCAGCCCGTCCTCGACGTCGAGACGTTCGTGCACCTGCGCGGCCCGGCCGCCCCGGCCGACGCCCGTTCCCCGCCCGCGTGATCCCGCCCGGCCGGTCGACCCGTCACGGCGACCGAGCAGACGGGCCGCGACGGCGGTGGCTCGGTCGTCGTCGCGGTGCTCGCCGTCGACGTGGTGCTGCTCGCGCTCACCGAGCTCGCCTGGATCGGGCTGCGCGCGGGGTCGCCGCTGCCCGTCGCCGCGCTCGTCGCCGCGGTGACGACGCCGCTGCTCGTCCTGGCCGCCGACGCCGCGGCGCCCGGTACCCGCGCCCCGCTGGTGATGCTCGGGGTCTGGATCGCGACCGTGGTCGTCGTCGGCCTCTGGAGCCCGGCCGGCGCCGGCGTGATCGTCGGTGACTGGCGCGCGATCCTGCTGGTCGATCCGCCGGGCGGTCACCTCGCCGTCGCGCTTCGGCCGGTCGCCGTCTCCCGCGTGACGACCCGCCGCCGACCGCGAGGCGCTACGCCGCCACCCTCGGGGTCGACGACGCCGGGGACGACCTCGACCCCGGCGGGTCGCTGGTCAGGGCTCGACGGGTGACGACGACCCGGCGACGTCGAGGTGGCTCGCCGGTCGTGCGCCGGCCCGGCGACACGCGGCGCAGCGTCTCGCCGCGCCCGGCCCGACCGGTCGCGCCCGGTCCACGCGTCGCCGTGCCGACGCCGGCCGGAAGCGTGGCGACGTCGCGGGCCGTCGCCGAGGCCCTCGAGCACCAGCTCAGGGCCGGCGCGCAGGCGCACCGGGACGACCGGCGTCGGGCGCCCCAGTACCACGGGACGTCCGGTCGGCGCGACGCTCGCGCGCCGGTCGCGGCGACGGACGCCACGGCGACCCCGGCCAGGCGCGGCTCGCGGTCGGAGCGACCGTCGGCGACGAGGTCGACGAGGGCGCCGCGATCGCGGGCCGCTGGTCGCCTGCAGTCGCGACGTTCGACGGCGGCGAGCCGCGGCGACGTCCTGCACCGAGCCGCCGCACGTCGGACGCCCGGCGATCGAGGTGGTGCCCGCTGCATCGACGACCGGGTGCCCGGCGCTCGCGTCCCGCTGGTGCGGAGCACGGGCGCGCAGCTGGCCCCTGCGACGCGGTCCCGCCCCGGCTTCCCTCGCGTCGGCACTGGCGGGCGTGCGCATCTCCTCGAGGGTCGAGACCGGCAGGACGCGGTCGTCGCCCGCGAGCAGGAAGGCGGCGAACCGGGCGAGGTCCCGGGCGGTCGACCACAGCTGTCCCGCCGGCGCCATGAGGCCCGCGTCCTCGGCAGGCTCGGCCTGCACGACGTCGGCCCACGGGTGCACCGCCCAGCCGTGCGCGTGCGGCGCCGCCGGCATCGTCGTCGTGCGCGTCATGCCGAGCGGCTCGAGGATCTCCCGGGTCACGGCGTCGGCCCACGGCACGCCGCGGTGGCGCTCGACGAGGGCGCCGAGCAGGGCGTAGCCGGGGTTCGAGTAGTGGTGGCGGCGTCCGGGCGGGAGGCGTCGCGACGTGGCGTCGACGACGTCGTCGAGACCCGGGCGCACCGTCCCCGGCGTGCGCTCCCACCACGCGCCGGCGCACCCGGCACCGCGAGGTCCCGCATCGGCGAGTGCGCGAGTCAGCTGCGCGAGCCGAGCCCGCGTCGCCGCGGCCCGCCGCCGTCCCACGCGGGGGGACGCGCGCCTCGACGCGGTCGCCGAGGTCGAGCCTGCCCTCGTCGCGCAGCCGCAGGACGAGCACGGCGACGAAGGTCTTGGTGATCGACCCGATGCGGTACTGCGTCGGCCCGGCACCGGCGCCGCCGCGCCGGCCCCGGGCGGCCCGGCCCGTCGAGCGCCGGCCGCCGCGACCAGGCGACACCGCCCATCGCGACCGCTCGAGCCGCGACCATCGACGGCCCGCGGCCACGCTCGGCCTGAACCGGCACGGCGAGCCGGTGCGTCCAGCGCGCGCGTCGCGTCGGCGCGGTCGTCCCGGCGTACCTCCCGAGGCCTCGATCGGCCCGCCGGGCCGGTCATCGCCGCTCGTGCCGTCCGGTCGTCGACCGCGCCGCCATCGTCAGCGGTGCGCCGCGAGCCGGACGCTCCCAGACCAGCCAGCGCCGACGCCCCGGCCGCCGACCAGCCGCCCGCGCGTCGGGCTCGGGCCCGCGACCGCGGCGCCCGCGGCCGCGGAGCGGCAGGGTGCCCGCACGGCCGACGCCCGCACGACCAGCGGTCGTCGGCGCGGGCGTTGGCCATGGCGAGTCGCCGGCGAGAACAGGGTCCGGGCCCCGCGACGACCGCGGAGCCCTCGACCCGCTGGTCCAGGCGACCCGCGACGGTGCGCTGCGCGGCCTCGCGGTGGCTCGGCCGTCGGGGCGCTCGACGCCGATCCTGCCTCCTCGCCGGTGATCGGAGCGTGGCCCTCAGCGTCGGGCGCTGCGGGGGGTGCGTCGATCGGCCGCGGCCGGGGCACCAGGGCATCGCCATCACCGACGAACAGCTCGTCCGTGCCCTGCGTCCCTTCGTCGCCGCCACCGGACCGGTCCTGCGCGGCCTGCGCGACGCCGATCCCCTGCGACTGGGCCGGCTGGCGCGCCGCCGCGGGCTCGCCCTCGACGAGGAGCACGGCGAGGGACCCGGTCGGCACCAGGGCCCGGTGTCGCTCTACGGCGACACCGACGGGCAGTACGTCGTCGACAGCAGCGCCCCGGGCGAGGTGCCGCGCCGGGTGCCCGAGCGGGTGCCGCAGGCGCGCGGCGACGCGAAGCCCTCGCTGCCCCGCCGGGTGGTCGACGTGGTGCGTCGCGCCCGGGGCCGGGTGCTCGACCGGCTCGCGACCTCGAAGCTGCCCGGGACGCCGCGCTGGTCGGCGATGAGCCCCGAGGACCGCGACCACTGGTGGGTCGCCCGCGTCGGGCGCTTCACCTCCGTCGTCGCCTCGATCCCCGGCATCGGCGGCGCGCTGGCCCGGCGGCTGCCGGTGTCGGACATCATCGGGCTGGGCGCGCAGGGCCTCGTGCTGTGCGCCATCGCGGGCGAGCACGGGATGACCGGCCGCGACGAGCAGGTGCGGATGCTGGCGTCGGTGCTGTTCGGTCGCGACCTCGACCCGGCGCGCTTCGGCGACGCCCACGGCGCCGACGTCGAGCGCGAGGCGGGGAAGCTCACCGGCGAGCTCACCGCCGACGGCACCCGCGCCGCCGACGAGGGCGAGCGCAGCCGCCTCGCGGCCCTCGCCCGCGCGGTCTGGCGCATGGGACGCACGCTGTTCGCCCTGAACGACGAGCTCGACCGGCGCCCGCGCGGCAGGAAGTTCTGGCGGATCCTCGCGAACCTGCCGGTCGTCGGGGCGGTCGCGAGCTACCGCAGCGAGCGCTCCGGCCTGCGTAAGGCCGCCATGGACGCGGCCCGCTGGGTCGAGCGCGAGCAGGGTCGCCGCCGACGTCCCGACCTGCCGCCGAGCAGGTGAGCCTATCCTGTGTGGTGGCCCTCATGGTCGGTGGGTGGCCCCCGCACGGGCGCGTCCGGACCACGACCGGAATACTCAGGACGATTGAGCACTCGCCGCGTCGGACCGTGATGCGCGAGGCGGAACGAGAGCGAGGGTCAGGAGCCGACGTGACGTACGTGATCGCCGAGCCGTGTGTCGACGTGCTGGACAAGTCGTGCATCGAGGAGTGCCCCGTCGACTGCATCTACGAGGGCGCGCGGATGCTCTACATCCACCCCGACGAGTGCGTCGACTGCGGGGCGTGCGAGCCGGTGTGCCCCGTCGAGGCCATCTACTACGAGGACGACGTCCCCGACCAGTGGGCCGCCTACACCCAGTCGAACGTCGACTTCTTCGACGAGCTCGGTTCGCCCGGCGGCGCCTCGAAGGTCGGCAAGGTCGACCGTGACGCGGGCCCGGTGCCCGACCTCCCGCCGCAGGGCAGTGACGGGAGCGGGCAGGGGAGCGGGGGCCGAGCAGCGCCGACCCGGGCGGGCGCTGCCCGACTTCCCCTGGGACAGCCTCGCCGCGGCGTCGGCGACGGCCCGGGCGCATGCCGACGGCGTCGTCGACCTGTCGGTCGGCACGCCGGTCGATCCGGTGCCCGACGTCATCGGCGCCGCGCTGCGCGACGCGTGGGACTCGCCGGGCTACCCCGCCACGTGGGGCACCGCCCCGCTGCGCGAGGCGGCCGTCGCGGCCCTGCGGCGCCGCCACCGTGCGGACGGCGTCGAGCCGGACGCGGTGCTGCCGACGGTCGGCTCGAAGGAGCTGGTCGCCTGGCTGCCGACGCTGCTCGGCCTCGGCTCCGGTGACGTCGTCGCACCCGGCGCTGGCGTACCCGACCTACGAGGTCGGCGCGACGCTCGCCGGGCGCGCGGCCCGGTCGCGGTCGCCGACGACGAGCCGCTGCCCGCGGGGACCCGGCTGGTCTGGCTGAACTCGCCGTCGAACCCGACCGGGCGGGTGCTCGGCGCCGACGCGCTGCGGGCCCGCGTGGCGCAGGCCCGGGCGCTCGGCGCCGTCGTCGCGTCCGACGAGTGCTACCTCGCGCTGCCGGGGCCCGGGGTCGTCACGGCTTCCGTGCTCGATCCCGCCGTCCACGGCGGGGACCTGGCGGGCCTGCTCGCGGTGCACTCGCTGTCGAAGACCTCGAACCTCGCGGGCTACCGGGCGGGCTTCGTCGCGGGCGACCCGGCGCTGGTCGCCGAGCTCCTCGCGGTCCGCAAGCACGCCGGCATGATCGTGCCCCGGCCGGTGCAGGAGGCGATGACGGCCGCGCTGGGCGACGACGGGCACGTCGTCGCCACCCGCTCGCGCTACGACGCCCGCCGGGCGGCGCTGCGCCCCGCGCTGGCGGCGGCGGGGTTCGCCGTCGAGCACTCCGAGGCCGGGCTGTACCTGTGGGCGACCCGCGGACGAGCCGTGCCGCGACACCGTCGCGTGGCTCGCCGAGCGCGGGATCCTGGTGGCGCCCGGCGAGTTCTACGGCCCCGCGGGCGCCCGGCACGTCCGGGTCGCGCTCACCGCGGACGACGAGCGCATCGCCGCCGCGGTCTCACGCCTGGCCTGAGCGGGCGAGCGCGCCGGAGGCGCCCCGCGACCGGCCGCCGCGTCGGCGAGCTGCGGAGGTCGAGGCCTCGACGTCGGCACCGCCGAGGTCCCGGGCGGCGACGGGCGCACGACGTGCACGGCCAGCCAGTCGAGGTCGTCGCCGCCCGCGACCAGGACGCACCCGGCTCCGTCGCCGCCGTCGTCCTCGACCCGCCCGACCTTGGGCCGGGACGAGCTCGCGCACCCGCTCGGCCGGCCGGGCCGCACCGCGGCGCGAACCGAGTCGGGTAGGGCTGCTCGGTGACCGCGCGCTGGACGTTCAGCGGCGACGGGGTGGTGCTCCTCGCGGCGCGAAGCCGCCAGGTCGGCCTCGACCTCGCATCCGGTCGAGGCGGAACACCCTCCAGTCCCGGCGCTCGACGTCGTGGGCGAGGAGGTACCAGCGCCGGTCGGACGCGACCATCCGCACCGGCTCGACGGTGCGCCACGGTGTCGGCGGCGGTGTAGGAGAAGCGGACCCGCACGGTGTCGCGGCAGGCCCGCGCGAGCGTCACCAGCAGCTCGGGGTCGATCTGGACGCCCGTGCCGCCGAGCGTCTCCGTCGCGGACTGAGAGCGCGCACCTCGCCCCGCAGCCGGGGTGGCATGACCTGGTCGAGCTTGGCGAGGGCCCGCAGGGCGGCCTCGCCGGCGCCCGCGACCGTGCCGCCCGAGACGAGGCGCAGCGAGACCGCCGTCGCGGTGGCCTCGGCGTCGTCGAGCAGCAGCGGCGGCAGCCCCGGCCCGAGCCGGTACCGCCGCCCGCGCCGGGGTGGGCGACACGGGGTAGCCGAGCGCGCAGCCGCTCGACGTCGCGGCGCACGCAGCGGTCGGTGACGCCGAGGGTGGTGGCGAGCTCCGACGCGGTCCACGCGGGACGGTCCTGCAGCAGGCCGAGCAGGCGCAGCACCCGCTCGGTCGTCCCCTCCGCCAGCACGGGTCGCAGTCTCGCACCCGTTGCGGAACGGATCGGTCCGCGATGCCTGCCACGCTGGGCGTCATGAGCACCTGGAACGCCACGCTGCGCGAGCAGCTGACGTGGCACTGGCAGCACCATCCTGCGTCCCCGGCTCGCCGGGCTCACCGACGACGAGTTCCACGTGCACCGCCGAGCCCGACCCCCGGCGACGGGGAGCTGGAGCGACGGGCCGGGCCGAGCCCGCGCCCGTGCAGGGCGGGTCGGGGCGATGGTCGTCGAGTTCGCCTTCCCGAGCCCGAGCCCCCCGGTGACGACCATCGCCTGGCGGCGCGCCCACGTCGTCGTCGGCGTGCTGGCGAGCGCAACGCGTCCACTTCGGGCGCGACGCCACCGACTACTTCACCTTCGACTACGCCGCCACCGCCGACGAGGCGCTCGCCCAGCTCGACCGGGAGTACGCGACCTGGCTCGCCGGGGTCGAGGCGCTCGGCGGACGGGTTGTCGCGGCGCGCGGCCCGGCGAGGGCAGGTTCGCCGATCTCTCGATGGCCGACCTGGTGCTGCACATCCACCGCGAGCTGATCCACCACGGCGCGGAGATCTGCCTGCTGCGCGACCTGTACCGGGCCGGTCGGCCGGCGCTCGTGGAGGTGCCCGGTGGCGTCTGAGCTGCAGGTGACGTTCGACGCCGCCGACCCGGGCGGGCTCGCGGCGTTCTGGGCCGACGCCCTGGGCTACCGGATCGCCGCCCCGCCCGACGGGTTCGCGACCTGGGACGAGGCAGCTCGACGCGGGCGCCCGGCGGAGCGGCGCAACGACGGCTCGGCGGTGACGACCGGCCGGTGGTCGAGTCGCGGCGGAAGAGCGTCCCGAGGGCCCGCAAGAACGGCCTGCACCTCGACCACCGCCCCAGGCTCTCCGGCGACGAGCGCATGGCCGCGCGTGACGTAGCACCCGGCCGCCACCACGCAGTTGTCGCCGAGGGAGATGCCGATCCCGGCGTTCGCGCCCACGAGCGAGTTCTCGCCGATGCTGATCACCTGGGTGCCGCCGCCCGACAGCGTGCCCATGATCGAGGCGCCCCCGCCGACGTCGGACCCGTCGCCGACGACGACCCCGCCGGAGATGCGGCCCTCGACCATCGACGCGCCGAGCGTGCCGGCGTTGAAGTTGACGAAGCCCTCGTGCATCACCGTCGTGCCCTCGGCGAGGTGCGCGCCGAGCCGCACGCGGTCGGCGTCGCCGATCCGCACCCCCGACGGGATGACGTAGTCGACCATGCGCGGGAACTTGTCGACCGAGTACACGGTGACCGGTCCGCGCCCGCGCAGCCGGGCGCGGACCCGCTCGAACTCGGGCACGGGGCACGGGCCGTGGTTGGTCCACACCACGTTCGCGAGGTGGCCGAAGATGCCGGTCAGGTCGACGCCGTGGGGCTGGACCAGGCGGTGCGAGATGAGGTGCAGGCGCAGGTAGACGTCGTAGGCCGAGGTCGGCGGGCCCGTGAGGTCGGCGACGGTGCGGATCGCCACGACCTCGACGCCGCGGACCTCGTCGGTGCCCAGCGCGTCGACCAGCGACGGCTCGAGCTCGCCCGCGGGGACCTGGACGGTGCCCGGCTCCTCGGAGACCGGGTCGTCGGTCGGCCAGCTCGGGCAGCGGGTACCAGGTGTCGAGGACGGTGCCGTCGTCGGCCGAGACGGTCGCGATGCCCCGACGCCGAGCGGCACGGTCAGGCGGCGGGTGCTCATCGCGGCGCCATTGGCCTGCCGCTATCGAGTACTTTCCCGGCCAATCGCGCCACGGCCGGTGACCGGCGGGCACGGCGCCAGTTCGCGTGCAGGCCCGTGAGAACCGCCGCCCTCGACCTCCACGCCGACCCGACCGAGCTGACCGCCGCCCTCGTCGACGTGCCCAGCGTGTCGGGCGACGAGCGCGTGCTCGCCGACGCCGTCGAGGCCGCGCTGCGCCGCGAGCCGCACCTCGAGGTGCTGCGCTCGGGCGAGGCGGTGCTCGCACGCACCCGGCTGGGGCGGCCGCGGCGGGTGCTGCTCGCCGGTCACCTCGACACGGTGCCGATCGCCGACAACGTCCCCTCGCGCCGCGACGGCGACATCCTCTACGGCTGCGGGACCAGCGACATGAAGGCCGGCGTCGCGATGATGGCCCACCTCGCCGCGACCCTGACCGAGCCCGCGCACGACGTCACGCTCGTGCTCTACGACTGCGAGGAGATCGAGGCGACGCGCAACGGGCTGGGGCGCATCGAGCGCGAGCACCGCGACTGGCTCGACGCCGACCTCGCGATCCTGGGGGAGCCGACGTCGGGCAGGTCGTGGTTGGTGCCAGGGGACGCTGCGCGTCGTCGTCGACGACGTGGGGCCGACCGCCGCGCACTCGGCGCGCGTCGTGGCTGGGGAGAACGCGATCCACGCCGCGCGCCGTCGACGCCCTCGCCGCCGCGCGCGCCTACGCGCCCCGCGCGTCGGTCGACATCGACGGCTGCGTCTACCGCGAGGGGCTGCAGGCGGTCGGCATCGCGGGCGGGGTGGCGGGCAACGTCGTCCCCGACGCGTGCACGGTCACGGTGAACTTCCGCTTCGCCCCCGACCGCTCGCTCGACGACGCCCGCGCCCACGTCGCGTCCGTTGGGTTTCGCCGCCTGGTCGAGACCGACGCGTCGCCGCGCGCAGCGCGCGACCTGCCCGGACCCGCCGGCTGCCGGCCGCGCTGGTCGTTCGTCGCCGAGCCGTCGTCGGGTGACGAGCCCGTCGCGAAGTACGGGTGGACCGACGTGTCGCGGTTCGCGGCGCTCGGCATCCCGGCGCTGAACTTCGGCCCCGGCGACCCGAACCTCGCCCTGGGCCGCGACGAGCGGGTGTCGCTCGCCGGCCACCTGGACACCGTGCCGATCGCCGACAACGTCCCGTCGCGACGGGACGGCGACGGCGTCGGCTCGCGGGACGAGCGACATGAAGGCGTCGCGATGATGGCACCTCGCGGCGACGCTGGTCGAGCCGCCCACGACGTGACGCTGGTCTTCTACGACTGCGAGGAGGTCGAGGCCGTCCGCGCGGCCGGGGCGCATCGAGCGCGAGCACCGCGACTGGCTCGACGCCGACCTCGCCCGCCGGCGAGTCGACGTCCGGGACGTCGAGGCCGGGTGCCAGGGGACGCTGCGGGTCGTCGTGACGACGACCGGGCGTCGGGCGCACTCGGCGCGCTCGTGGCTCGGTGAGAACGCGATCCACGCCGCGGCGCCGGTGCTGGCCCGGCTCGCGGAGTACGTCCCGCGCACCGTCGACATCGACGGCTGCGTCTACCGCGAGGGCCTGCAGGCCGTCGGCATCGGCGGGGGAGTGGCGGGCAACGTCGTCCCCGACGTCTGCACCGTCACCGTCCTCCCTTCGCGCCCGACCGCTGTCGATGACTGCTTGAGCTGCGCCGCGTCGCCGCCGTGCGCGTGGGGTTCGCCCGAGGAGACCGACGACGTCGGCCCGCCGTCGTCGGCGCCCGCCGCCGGGAGTTCGTCCGGCCGTCGGTGCCTCGCGGTGGCCTTCCGGCTGGACCGACGTCGCGATCGCCGCCGCGCGGCGCTCGGCGGCCGGTGCGCAGGCTGGCGCGCACCCGCCTCCTCGCCGCCGTCGTACGGCCTGACGCGATCGCGTGGATGGTGCCGGTCTGGCTGTAGTAGACGACGGCGACCCGGGCGGATAGCCGCAGGGCGGTCACGCCGTGACGGCCTCCGGAGACGGCGGCGCGCCCACCGCGGCCCGAGCGGGCGGCCCGAACGCCCCTCACCGCGTCGGTCCTACGCGAGCCGCCCATGTCCGGGCCCGCCGGTCCCCGCCCGCCGCGGACCGACCCCGGGGCGGCGCGCGCCGCGCGGCCGACGACCATCGACAAGCGGCGCCCCGAGCACAAGGACCCGGCCCGGCTGTCCTCCACCACCGACCAGCGGCTGCTCGACTCGCGCGGCCCGGGCGACTGGGTGCACTCCGACGCGTGGCGCGTGCAGCGCATCCAGGCCGAGTTCGTCGAGGGCTTCAGCGTGCTCGCCGAGATCCCGCGCGCGGTCACCGTGTTCGGGTCGGCGCGCACCGCGGTCGACGATCCCGACTACGCGCGCGGCGTCGAGCTCGGGGCCGCCCTGGCCCGGGCCGGCTACGCGGTGATCACCGGCGGCGGGCCCGGCGCGATGGAGGCGGCCAACCGCGGCGCGCACGAGGCGGGCGGGCTGTCGGTCGGCCTCGGCATCGAGCTGCCCTTCGAGCAGGGGCTCAACCCGTGGGTCGACCTCGGTGTCGGGTTCCGCTACTTCTTCGCCCGCAAGACGATGTTCGTCAAGTACGCGCAGGCGTTCGTCTGCCTGCCCGGCGGGTTCGGCACCCTCGACGAGCTCTTCGAGGCGCTCGTCCTCGTGCAGACCGGCAAGGTCACCCGGTTCCCGGTGGTGCTGCTCGGGACCGACTACTGGGGCGGGCTGCTCGAGTGGCTCTCGGGCCCGGCGCTGAAGGCGGGGACGATCAGCCCGCGCGACGTCGACCTCATCCACCTCACCGACGACGTGGCCGAGGCGGTGGCGATCGTCGACGAGGGGTTCGCGGAGCTCGTGCAGCAGTGACCGCGCGCCCCCTGCTGCCGGGCGGAGGGGCGCCCGCGGTGATGGCGATCGTCAACCGGACGCCCGACTCGTTCTACGACCGCGGCGCGGCGTGGGACCCGGTCGCGGCGGCCGACGCAGTCGACCGCGCCGTCGCCGAGGGGGCCGACCTCGTCGACGTCGGCGGGGTGAAGGCCGGGCCCGGCGACGAGGTCGACGTCGCCGAGGAGCTGCGCCGGGTGATGCCGGTCCTCGCGGCCGTCCGCGACCGGCACCCGCAGGTGCGCCTGAGCCTCGACACCTGGCGCGCCGAGGTGGCGCGCGAGGCCGGGGCGGTCGGCCTCGACCTGGTCAACGACACGTGGGCGGGCGCCGACCCCGAGCTGGGCGCGGTCGCCGCGGAGATCGGCGCGGGCATCGTGTGCTCGCACACC
Source organism: Aegle marmelos (assembly GCA_030449875.1). Lineage (NCBI taxonomy): Eukaryota > Viridiplantae > Streptophyta > Magnoliopsida > Sapindales > Rutaceae > Aegle > Aegle marmelos. The sequence goes on from JASUUL010000010.1 coordinate 179,561, forward strand.
GGCGGCGCCGTCCCGCGGACGCGCCCGCACCGGGTGCGCTACGTCGACGTGGTCGCCGACGTGGTCGCCGACGTCACCCGGCAGGCCCGCGCCCACGTCGCGGCGGGCGTCGACCCGGCGCGGGTGCTCGTCGACCCCACCCACGACTTCGGCAAGAACACCTTCCACGGCCTCGAGCTGCTGCGCCGCCTCGACGAGCTGGTCGCGACCGGCTGGCCGGTGCTGATGGCGCTGTCGAACAAGGACTTCGTCGGCGAGACCCTCGGGACGACCGAGGTCACCGAGCGCCTCGAGGGCACGCTCGCGGCCACCGCGGTCGCCGCCTGGGGCGGGGCGCGGGTGTTCCGGGCCCACGAGGTCGCCGCGACCCGCCGCGTGGTCGACATGGTCGCGAGCATCCGCGGCGACCGCGCCCCCGCCCGCACCGTCCGGGCGTTGGCGTGACCCGCCACGTGCGTGATTGTCGGGGCCATGGGCCCCGAAAATCGCGCCCATGTGAGGGCCGACGTCGAGGACTGGTTCGCGCGGCGCACCTGGGCGGCGCCGCCGTGGAGCGTCGACGAGCTGGTGGCGGCGCGGGCCGGCGCGCACGGTCTCGGTGGTGCTGCCGGCGCTGGACGAGGAGGCGACGGTCGGCGGCGTCGTGGCGGTGGTGCGGCCGCTGCTCGGCGAGCTCGTCGACGAGATCGTCGTCGTCGACTCCGGCTCGACCGACGCCACCGCGCAGCGCGCCCGGGCGGCCGGGGCGCGGGTGGTGGCCCGCGACGAGGTGCTGCCGCACGTCGCGGTGCGCCCCGGCAAGGGCGAGGTGCTCTGGCGCTCGCTCGCCGCGACCGCGGGCGACCTCGTGGTGTTCCTCGACTCCGACCTCGTCGACGTCGACGAGCGCTTCGTGGTGAACCTGCTCGGGCCGCTGCTCACCGTCGGCGGCGTCGAGCTGGTCAAGGGCTTCTACCACCGCCCGCTGCGCCTGTCCGACGACGACGCCGTGCTCACCGGCGGCGGGCGGGTCACCGAGCTCACCGCCCGGCCCGCGCTCGCCGCCCTGCGCCCCGAGCTGGTCGGCGTCGTCCAGCCCCTCGGCGGGGAGTACGCCGGCGCCCGCGACCTGCTCGAGTCGGTGCCGATGGCCGGGGGCTACGGCGTCGAGATCGGGCTGCTCCTCGACACCCACCGCACGCGCGGTCTCGACGCGATCGCGCAGGTCGACCTCGGCGTGCGCAAGCACCGCAACCGCTCGCTGCGCGCGCTCGGGGTGACCGCGGCCGAGGTCCTCGACGCCGCCGTGCGCCGCTGCGTGCCCGGCCATCCCGGCTCGGCGCCGCTGACGCAGTTCGTGCCCGTCGACGGGGACTGGCTGCCCGACGAGCACCCGGTCGGCTCGCTCGACCGGCCGCCGCTGCGCGAGCTGCTCCGGCGCTGAGCCGGGTGTCGGGGCTCCGACCTACGATCGGACCATGGGCAGCGCGCTGGTCTACGTCGTCGTGGTGGGTGTCGTCGCCGGCGCCGTCTACCTCGTCGTCGCGCTGGTCTTCGGTCGGGGCGAGGAGCTCGCGCCGATGCCGCCGGGGGCGACGCCCACCCGGCTGCCCGCCCGCGACCTGACCGGTGGCGACGTGCGCGACCTGCGCTTCCAGCAGACGGTCCGCGGCTACAAGTGCAGCGAGGTCGACTGGGCGCTCGAGCGCCTCGCGGCCGAGGTCGACGCCCTGCGCTCCCGCCTCGAGGTGGTGACCGCCGCGCGCCCCGACGACCCGGCGCGGCCGTCCGTACCGGCCGACGACCCGACCGGCCCGACCGCGCCCGGGTCGTGGCGTCCGCGGGCGCCGGGCGCAGGGGCGGCGGCGCCCGCCGGGCCGACGACAGGAGTCGACGGCACCGGCGTCGTGGGGAATGGGTCCGGACGACCACCGTGGTCCCGCGCCCGGCACGAGCAGGAACGAGGAGAGTCGATGGCGCGCCGCGACATCACGCTGTCGGTCGACACCGCCGCCCCGGTGGAGACCGTCTGGGGCGTCGTCACCGACTGGGAGGCCCAGGGCGACTGGATGCTCGGCACCGCCGTCAGCGTCACCCGCGGCGACGGGGCGAGCGTCGGCTCCGAGCTCGCCGCGACCACCGGGGTCGGGCCGCTCGGGTTCACCGACACCATGGAGATCGTCGGCTGGGACCCGCCGCACCGCGCGACCGTGCGCCACACCGGCCGGCTCGTGCGCGGCAGCGGGGTGTTCACCGTCGTCGAGCGCACGGGCCCGGACGGCCGCGAGGACTCGACGTTCGTGTGGGGCGAGCAGCTCGACCTGCCGCTGGGGGCGCTCGGGGCGCTCGGCTGGCCGGTCGCGCGGCCGTTCTTCGCGGCCGGCCTGCGCTACTCGTTGAACCGGCTCGCCGCGCGACGCAGGCCTGCGGGCAGCTCGCCCGGCGATGAGCGACCGCTGGCCGTACCACGACCGAGGTGCTCCACGGGCGACGTGACCGACGCCGTCGTCGGCGAGGACGGCGTCGGCCGCTGCCCCTGGGGCGCGAGCGACCCGCTGCTCGCCGAGTACCACGACACCGAGTGGGGCGAGGTGCTCCACGGCCGCGACGCGCTCTACGAGCGGCTCTGCCTGGAGGCGTTCCAGTCGGGGCTGTCGTGGTTGGTGATCCTGCGCAAGCGGCCCGCGTTCCCGCGAAGCGCGACCGGCGTTCCGCGACGACCAGGCGTTCGGCCCTTCGACCCCGAGGCGGTCGCCGGGTTCGGCGACGACGACGTCGAGCGGCTGCTCGGCGACGCCGCGATCGTGCGCAACCGCGCCAAGATCGAGGCGACGGTCGCCAACGCGCGCGCCGTGCTCGCCCTGCCCGAGGCGGGCGAGGACCTCGACGGGCTGCTGTGGTCGTTCGCCCCGGCCCCGTCGTCGCCGCCCGCACCGCGTCCGGCCACCGAGGCCGACGTCCCGGCCACCACCGCGGCGTCCACCGCGATGGCGCGGGCGCTGCGGGCGCGGGGGTTCCGGTTCGTCGGGCCGACCACCTGCTACGCCCTGATGCAGGCCACCGGGATGGTCGACGACCACCTCGTCGGGTGCTTCCGCCGCGAGCCGACCCCAGCGCGGACTGCGCGCGCACGCTGGGGCGGGACACGCCCGGATGATCGCTCCGGTGTCGTACGAGCCGGAGTCATAGGGAAGAATCACGCCTCGACACGCGCTCTCGTGGCGCGCGACAGCTTGCGGAGGGAGCACGCTATGGCGGCCATGAAGCCCCGGACCGGCGACGGTCCCCTGGAGGTCACCAAGGAGGGGCGCGGCATCGTGATGCGCGTGCCGCTCGAGGGTGGGGGGCGCCTCGTCGTCGAGATGACCGCGGACGAGGCGGGTGACCTCAAGGAGGCCCTGCAGGGCGTGGCGACCTGACCCCACGGTCGGGTCGTGCCCCGCACGGCGGACGGAGTGCCGCGGTGACCGCGTCGAGGGCGGCACCGTGGCGACCGGGGTGCCGGGCGAGTCGCGGCGCCGTTCGCCGCGCCCGCTGCCGAGGCCGCCGCGCGCGCGCTCGACCTCGACGCCCGTCGACGACGCGGTCGCCGCGACGCGCCGGTGGTCCGGTGGTGCCGGCAGGCGGACGACCGCGCGGCCCGACCGGGCGCCCCGGGCGTGGAAGCCGACCGCGGGCGCCGTCGCCGCCCTGCCGGGCGACCCGCCGTCGTGGCTGGTGGGGGCGGGTGCCGGCACGAGCGGCAAGGACTGGCGCGCGGTCGGGGCGCGGCGGTGAAGGCCGCCCGCGACGCCGGTCCGGCGCCGACGCGACCGACGCGCACCGACGACGCCACCGGACGGACGACGACGACCGCGCGGCGGCGCCGGCCGCCGGTCACGGTGCGGCTGCGCCCCGACACCGACGACGACGCCCCGACGACGCGACGGCTGGGCGGCGCTGGTCACCGGGCTCGTCCTCGGGTCGCACCGCTTCTCCTGCGCTCCACCGCGCCCGCCGTCCCGCCGACGGTGCACCTCGCGGTCCCCGACGAGCACCGCGCGGCCGTCCACCGCGCCGTCGTGCTCGCCCGGGCGACGGCACTCGCCCGCGACCTGGCCGACACCCCCTCGGGGGCCAAGTCGCCCGACTGGTTCGCCCGCACCGCGGTCGGCCTCGTCGACGACACCGTCCGGACGACGGTGCGCGACGAGCACTGGCTCGCCGAGCACGCCTTCGGCGGCGTGCTCGCCGTCGGCGGCGGCTCGTCGCGCCCGCCGCGCCTGCTCGAGCTGGCCTGGGAGCCCGCCGACGCCGCCGCGCACGTCGTGCTGGTCGGCAAGGGCATCACCTTCGACACCGGCGGCATCTCGATCAAGCCCAACGCCGGCATGGCCGACATGCGCACCGACTGCTCCGGGGGCGCCGCGGTCGTCGCCGCGCTCGACGCCGTCGCCCGCCTGCGCCTGCCGGTCCGGGTCACCGGCCTGGTCCCGCTGGCCGAGAACCACGTCTCGGGCTCGGCCTACCGCCCCGGCGACGTCGTCCGCCACCACGGCGGTACGACCTCCGAGGTCACCAACACCGACGCCGAGGGCCGGATGGTCCTGGCGGACGCGCTGGTCCACGCCGTTGAGACGCTCGCGCCCGACGTCGTCGTCGACGTCGCCACCCTGACCGGCGCGATGAAGGTCGCCCTCGGGGTCCGTACCGGGGGCGTCTTCGCCACCACGCCCGCCCTCGCGGGGGAGATCGTCGACGCGGGGGCCGTGACAGGCGAGCCGTGGTGGCCGATGCCGCTGATCGACCACCTCGAGTCCGACGTCGACTCCACGCTCGCCGACGTCCGTCAGGCCCCGCCCGGGCCCGGAGGCGTCGTCGCGGCGCTGTTCCTGCGGCGCTTCTCCGGCGACGTCCCGTGGGCGCACCTCGACATCGCCGGCCCCGCGCGCTGCGACTCCCCGCACGAGGAGGTCGCCAAGGGTGCCACCGGCTTCGCCGCCCGCACCCTCGTCGCGTTCTGCTCCGCCCGCGCGCGCGCGCTGAGCGGACCGGGGCGCGGTCAGCGGCGCGCGGCGCAGAGGAGGCCGTCGGACAGGGGCACCATCAGCGGGACCAGCCGCTCGTCCTCGCGCACCAGGCGGCCCGTCTCGCGCAGCGCCGAGGAGATCGCGTCGCGGCGCACCGGGTCGGCGACCCGCCCGTTCCACAGCGCGTTGTCGAGCACGACGACCCCGCCGCGGCGCAGCAGCCGGACCGCCTCGACGAGGTAGCGCGGGTACTCGGTGGTGACGGCGTCGACGACGACGAGGTCGTAGGCGGCGTCGGAGAGCCGGGGCAGGACGTCGAGGGCCCGCCCGACGATCATGCGCACGCGTCCCGGGCCGAAGCCCGCGTCGACGCACGCGCCGCGCGCCAGCCGCTGGTGCTCGGCGTCGACGTCGATGGTGGTCAGCAGGCCGTCGTCCGGCATCCCGCGCAGCAGCGACACGGTGCCGACCCCGAGCCCCGTGCCGACCTCGACTGCCGCCCGCGCCCCGGTGGTCGCGGCGAGGAACGTCAGCGCCGCCGCCGCGCCGCGCCCGACCGGCAGCACCCCGCGCGCGGAGCTGCGCGCCCGTGCGTCGGTGAGCACCTCGTCCTCCCCGACGAAGGTCTCGGCGTGCTCGCGCGGTCGCCCGGTCGGGTCCGCGCGCCGCCGCCGCCCGCCCCGCCGCCCCCCGCACCCGTCGCGGGGCCGCGGGCCTGGCCAGCGGGGGCGCGGTGGGTCGCGCGGGACGGGGGCGGGCGCACGGCGCGCTCGGCGCGCGCGTCCCCCGCGCTCCCGGCCGCCGTCCCGTCACCACGCCCGGCAGGCTAGATCGCCGCGGGCGCCGACCCGACGTGCCGCGCCGGAGCGATCGGCCCTCCGGGTCCGCGTCACGGATCCTCAGGGCCCTCTCAGTCGACCCTCACCGCCGTGACATGTGCGGTTGCCAGAGTGGCGATCGTCCGGGCAGCGGCCCGGGCGACCAGCGACGAAGAGGTGTCCGACCGCGATGACCGACAGCGCCGTCCTGACCCGGCCCGCCGACCCGGCGGACGTCGCGACCGGGGACGACGCCGCGTCGCCGCCGCGTGGGTCGTGCCCACGTGGGACGACGTCGTGCGCGAGCACGCCGACCGCGTCTACCGGCTCGCCTACCGCCTGTCCGGCAACCCGTACGACGCCGAGGACCTCACGCAGGAGACGTTCATCCGCGTGTTCCGGTCGCTCTCGTCGTACAAGCCCGGGACGTTCGAGGGCTGGCTGCACCGGATCACGACCAACCTCTTCCTCGACATGGTGCGACGCCGTGGGCGCCTGCGCATGGAGGGACTGCCCGAGGACACCGACCGGCTCCCCGGTGGCGGGCCCGAGCCCGAGCGGGTGTTCTCCGAGACCCACCTCGATCCGGCGCTGCAGGGCGCGCTCGACGCGCTGCCGCCCGAGTTCCGGGCGGCCGTCGTGCTCTGCGACGTCGAAGGTCTCTCCTACGAGGAGATCGCGCGACCCTGGATGTCAAACTGGGGACCGTGCGCAGCCGAATCCACCGCGGACGCCAGGCGCTCCGCGCCGCGCTCGAGACCCCGCGCGACGCGAGCACCCTGGTCGGGAGCCCGGCGTGATCGCGGGGTCGGGGGGACCGGGGCCGGTCCCGTCGATCTGGTCGCGCTGGCGCGACTCCTGCGGTGAGGCCCACCTGACGCTCGACGCCGTGGTCGCCCACGTCGACGGCGCGCTCGCCCCGGGCCCGGCCGCGCGAGCCGCCGAGCACGTCGCGCGCTGCCTGCTGTGCGCGGCCGAGGTCGCGGCGCAGCGCCGCACGCGCGGTCTCCTGCGGGGGGCCGACGCCCCCGGCGCGCCCAGCGGCCTGCTCTCGGCCCTGCGCGCGATCCCCGACGAGCCCTCGGCGCCCACCTCGCCCGCCGGTCTCGGCCCCGGCCGGGGCTCCGGCGACGACCGTGCCGACGACCCCTGGCGCGGCCGGGGGGCGACGGCGCGGGCCCCGGCGACGTCCCGGTGCCGGCACGATCGGCCACGCGCGCCGCAGGCGCGGCGAGCGCAGCGGCCTGCGACGGGGCCTGCCGGTGGCGGTCGCGTCCGGCATCGCCCTCGGCTCGGTCGCGCTGGCCGCGGTGCCCGCCCTGCCCTCACGTCGCCGTCGCCCGGTCGGTGGCCCGGCGCCGCCGTCGTGGCCGGCCGTGCCGGGTGCCCGACGCCGACGGCCGTTCGCCGTGCCGCGCACCGCGCGGGCGACCGCGGCGACCATGGCCCCGCGGCCGCGCCCCGGGCCGCGCGGCGCCGCGACCCCGGCCGGTCCCGACCACGACGGCCCCTCCCGCGGCGGCCCCCGCCACCCCGTCGCGCGCCGGGCACTGACCTGCGCCGCGGCGGGACCGACGAGGTTGCCCCGGCGGGCGCACGGCGGCGAGGGCGAGGCTCTACCGTGGGGGGTGCGATGAGCACCGACGAGCGCCGCCGTTCCTCCCCGACCGGAGTGCGCGATGACCGACCCCTGGGCCCGCCCCGCCGACGGCCCGCCTCCGGCCTGGGCGCGACGCGACGGTCCGGCCGCGACGGCCGAACGGCCGCAACGGCCACGGCCCAACGGGCCACGCAACGGCCACGGCACGAACGGGCACCCGCCGTCCGCCACGCGGCCGCCGACCCCGAGCAGGCCCGCGTGTTCGGGCGGCCCGACGGCGTCGGGCAGGCCCTCGACCGCGAGCGCGACCCGCCGCCCGGCCGCGACGGCCCGGCGGCCGGTCCCACGCGGGCACCCGCGCCCTCGCCGGCCCTGGCGTCGGCGTTCGGTCGGCCGACCGGGCGCGGCCGCCGCTGCGAGGCGCTGCAGCGGGCCCCACGGGCCGACGGGGAACGGCACACGACCGCCGGGCCGACTTCTGGCCGGGCGGCCGAGTCCGACCCGTGGCGCGACCCGGGTACGGGCGCGGAGCTCGGCGGCCCGGCGCTGGGGGAGCGGCACGGCGCCACCGAGCAGCGACCCACCGGGCCGCGGCTCTCGGCGCGCGAGCTGCTGCTGGGTGGGCGGGTCGCGCCGACCGCCCTGGCCCTGCTCGCGGCGGTCGCGCTGCTCGTGGGGGCCGTCGGCGGTGTCGTCGGCTACGGCCTGGCGGGTGCCGGTGACGAGCTGACCGACCCGGACGCCACCCTCGCGCAGGTCGAGCCGGGCAAGGAGCGCCCGGCGGGGTCGGTCGCCGACGTCGCGGGCCGGGTGGCGCCCGCGGTGGTGTCGCTCGAGCTGCGCTCGGGCAGCGCCGGCGCCGGCGGGTCGGGGGTCGTCGTCGACGACGAGGGTCACATCATGACCAACAACCACGTCGTCGAGCTGGCCGCGACCGACCCGCGGGCGACCCTCGAGGCGGTGTTCGCCTCCGGGCTGCGGGCCCCCGCCCGGGTGGTGGGCCGCGACCCCGACACCGACCTCGCCGTGGTCAAGGTCAACGTCGCGAACCCGCGAGTCGCGCAGCTCGGGCGCTCGTCGGCCCTGCGCGTCGGCGACGGCGTCATCGCGATCGGCTCGCCGTTCGGTTTGGCCGGCACCGTGACCGAGGGGATCGTCAGCTCGCTCAACCGCCCGGTGCGCCTCGAGGCCGAGAGCGGCGACGCCAACCCCGTCATCGACGCGGTGCAGACCGACGCGGCCATCAACCCCGGCAACTCCGGTGGCGCGCTCGTCGACTCCACCGGTGCAGTGATCGGGCTCAACACCGCGATCCGCACCGGGGGTGGCGACTCCGGGGGCGGTGGTTCCATCGGGCTCGGCTTCGCCATCCCGATCGACGACGCCCGCACCATCGCGGAGTCGCTCATCCGCACCGGTCGCTACGACCACGCCGACCTCGCCGTGAACGCGAAGTCGGTCACCGACGGCAGCGCCGACGGTGCCCAGGTGCTCAACGTGCGCCAGGGTGGACCCGGGGCGCGGGCGGGTCTCGCCGAGGGCGACGTCGTGACCCGCGTCGGCGACCGCACGATCGCGTCCGCCGACGAGCTCGTCGTCGCGGTGCGCGAGCACCGCGTCGGTGAGCAGGTCTCCCTCGGGATCGTGCGGGCGGGGCGCCCCCTGGTGCTGCAGGCGACGCTGTAGGCCGGTGCCGGGGGAATCTGACGGGAGGACGCGGTGCTCGACAACGTCGGCGGCCGGGAGCTGGTCCTGCTCGCGCTCGTCGGGCTGTTCGTGCTCGGCCCCGAGCGGCTGCCGGCCGCCGCGGCGTGGGTCGCGCAGACGGTGCGGACCATCCGCGAGTACGCGACCGGCGCGCGCGACCAGCTGCGCGACGAGCTCGGCCCCGAGTTCGACGAGTTCCGCAAGCCGCTCGAGGACCTGCGGTCGGTGCGCGACCTCGACCCCCGGCGCGCCGTGCGCCAGCAGTTGTTCGCCGCGGGCGAGCCCGCCGCCCCGGGGCGGGCGATCACGGGGGCGAGCGACGTCGTCGGTCAGCCCGCCGGCGGCCCGCAGTCGCCGGTCAAGGGCCGCAGCAGCGCCTCCGAGACGCGGGCCGAGCCGCTCACGCCCGGCGAGGCCGCCCCGTTCGACACCGACGCCACGTAGGGGCCGTTCAGCCGTCGTCGACGCGGCGCGCGAGGGGGTTCGCCCGCATCCGGCCCTCGGGGTCGAGCCGGGTCAGGATCGTCGCGGTGAGCGCCTCGAGCTGGGCGACCTCGTCGCAGCCGAGGGCGTCGAAGATCAGCCGGCGGACCTCGCGGGCGTGGCCCGGCGCGGCGGCGACCACGGCGTCGTACCCGGCGTCGGTCAGCCGCGCGATGGTGACCCGCCCGTTCTCGGCGCACGGCTCGCGCACCACCCAGCCGTCGCGCTCCAGCCGCGACACGACGTGCGAGAGCCGGGAGAGCGACGAGCTCACCATCGAGGCGAGGGCGCTCATCGGCAGCGTGCGCTCGGGCGCCTCGGACAGCATGGCGAGGACGAGGTAGGAGAACTGCGTGAGGCCCGAGTCGCGCTGCAGTTGCGCGTCGAGGGCCGCGGGCAGCAGGGTCATCACCGCCGCGGTGCGCCGCCACGCACGCTGCTCGTCGTCGCCGAGCCAGGGGTCGTCCTCCATTCCCCCCACTTTACTTGATGCTTCAACGCAGCGCGCGTAGGCTCTGAGTTGAATCGTCAACTGATGAGAGGTGCGACGTGGACCCGTTCGCCACCGCGACCCCCGGCGCCGCGTTCGACGCCTACCTGCCCGAGGCCGCCGCGCGCAGCGACGCCCGCCCGCGCTGGGCGCCCGGCGACGACCCGCTGCCCGCGCTCTACGTGAGCCACGGAGCGCCGCCGCTGTTCGACGACGTGGGATGGATGCGCGACCTCGGGGAGTGGGCCGACCGCCTGCCGCAGCCCCGCGCGATCCTCATGGTGTGGGCCCACGGGGAGTCGGC